>CANUEY010108866.1:0-41657 GCA_948099555.1 Croton setiger
TATATATATATATATATATATATATATATATATATATATATATATATATTTCAAATCTCATTTTGGGAGTCTTAATTTTATGAATGAACAATTTCTAATGTTCTAAAGAAATGACTTCAATATCGAAATAAACTTATAATCAAATTATTTATTGCCTTGTCTATAATAGTAATTATAATATCAAAACACACTTCTAAGTCATTATTATCATTATAACAATGTCATTGAGTGAGAAAAAGAAAGAAAAAAAGTGGTTTATATCCAGATTGGTCCAAGTGAATAATTACTATAATGTCCACCTCAAATGATAAAAATTCACTCCATAGTTCACTCATCTCATGCCAAATACACTAACCGCAATAGTAAGCAAAGCTTCATTCAACTACAACAAAATCTCAAGTATTTTTTACATACCATTTCCAAATGGACAACCGTTATTACAGATACAACGAGAAAAGGAAGAAGAAGAAGGATGTTGACTCATTGCTGACTAGAATTAATGAAACGGAGAGTTTTAAATAGAAGATTTCAGAGAGTGATAGAATGATGATTAGGCATCGACATATCACCGAATTTCAAATTACTGTTTTATTTTTTCTTAGTTGTAGTTTTTGTTGCTTCTGCTGTATATATATCCATAGGATTGATGTATGAAAATTGAGCAGAGTTTTACCATTCTCCATATTTTTGTTTCTCTTGATTTTTAGTAACCGTAGCCAAAAAAATGATTCCATTCTCAAATTGTTTAACATATGCCCTACATAAATAAGAGGAGTTTCTCTAACAACAAATTGACATTTCTTAATAATAAGAAAAAGCAATCTTATAAATTAAGTTTCTAAAAACCTTAATTTACGTTAACATTTTAAAATTAACAAAATAAAAAAAAAAAGAAATAAAGATGATGATACGACAGGTAGATTAGATTTGTACAATTAATTGAAGTATTAGCATGAGGATATATTATACATAGCTAGCGGTCCAAATAAGTGAAATAATAATAATCCTTAATTAACAATACCTGCAATTTGGCTTTGTTGGTTGGTGCAAAAAAATGGGATTAGTGCCACTTAATATTCATGATTAAAAGTATAATTAAGAAAGCAAAGCAACATGGACCCAGTTAATGAGTGGAGGACATACTCCAATGGATTTTGTGGTAATATTTTCTGGCATATGGTACTATAGTCGGTTTTGATTGCCATTTTTATTTTCAATTTTTCTGTGTTGGGTGGTCCAATTACTTTAGTGGCAATTTTTTTTTACAACAAAATCAAGTTTTATTTTTTATTTTTTCATTAGATACAAATAAGTATTGGCTAAGACTTAATTTTGATTAATTGGTGTTGACATTGTAAATAAAGTAGATGTAAATGATGGCATTTTATTTTTTAATATTTAATTTGATTAATTATGATCATATATTTGTTGTTACAAGTCATGGATAAGTTATAGTATTGTATAACAAAAAAACTATGCATGAAAGAATGACACATTAAACATAATTTATTGGAGAGTATATTCATGAAATCGAATCCCTATTCTAGAAAAAAAAAAGAAAGAAAATTATACTTAATATATAAATAATTTTCATGACACTTTTTTGTTTTTTGCAATGTATGATACTACTTGAATATATTTCTGCTTTTTTACAATTATGGTTATTTAATTTACCTTCAGAATAAAGAATATATAATTTCAATATAAAGATAGAATGATTTTCTGCTTATTATTATTATTTTTTTGAAAGATAATATTTTTCAATCTTAAAAAAAAAATAGATCGACGTACATTATTTTCTTGATTAAGTTTTAACTGTTCAACAATAATTTAATAATTTTTTAGTTGTTACAAATTATTTTTACAGTGTTTAAAAAATTAATTCTAAGATAAAATTTATGATTAAAAACATAGAAAATGACCGAAGATCTAGTGAATAGATAGTACTTGACACATTGAATTTACAGTCATGAATGGATCATCATTGAATTAAAAAATAATCATCGTAATAGAATCTTACTAATAAGACCACCCTCCCCAAAAAAAGCTCCAATACTGAATCGTAAATTCAAGATTTTGGTCCTTTTTCAACGATGGATTACCCCACCATTAAGCATGGACAAGACCCTTACACTACAAACTAATCACATGGTCTGCAATTAGGTGGTTAATTAGTGTCAACAATTATGCATGAAATGACCCTTCCCCCTTTCATTATGTTTCTTTACTACTAATTAATTACCAATTATTTGTCTGTTCCAATATTTAACGTTTTATTTTTATTACTCAGAAAAACATGAACTCTTTTTTAATAAATAAGCTAATGTAACTAAAAAATGTTTGTGAAAAATGAAAATTAAGGGACTAACAGCTTAAAAAATCGTGGTTGTTAATTTTAATGACATTGGCGTTTAAGTCCAATTTTGTTAAAAAGAAAATCATATTATTGGCTGGTTGCGTAGTATCATGCTTTGAATTGGACTAACACCACAGACATGTTACCCACGCTCCGGTCACTGATCCATGAAAATATGGACCCACTCTGTTTTTTATTGGGATAAGGTTTAAAACACAAGCAAAAGAAGGGACATTTCTTAAGTGAAAGTGAATGCCCAAATAATTCATTTTTACATGGGTACAATCATTTTAGCATCTCCATTACATAACATATCTTGTGAAATGGTAAAAACTTTTTTTTTACTATCATCACTCAATTAAATTACTTTCTTATTCTTTTTTTTTTAAATTTTCATAAACGACCAATAGATGAAAAGAAAATTAATCACAATGGCACTTTTCTATGTTAAGAAAAAAAAAAAAAGATAAATTAATAGGGTTATAATTGGAAATGAAAAAATTAACCAACAGGTGTCATTACCAAGTGATTATTTATCAAATTAACTTCCAATAATGTGTTCCCCCATTGACCAGATATCATTACACATTACCTATTTCTAAGGTTTTGACTTTCATCCCAATTCACTGCTCCTGTAATTTCTCAAGTTGCTTTCATCACTCTCTCGTCATCTTTTTTTTTTCTTCTCTTTTATAATTACATTTTATAAAAATATAAAATACTTTTCAATGCATACAAGTATTATAAAGTATTTCCTTAAAAAAGAAAAATATTAGAAAGTAAATAAATTGTTTTTTTTATATACATGATGAAAAAATAATTATCGTTTCTCGTTTATAGGATGAAGGAAATAAATTTAATACATTATGGATCCATGGATTTTTTGTGAATTTTTTTATATAAAATTATTGATTATTATAATCATATTTAATTAGAAATAATTTGCATTCCACTATTATATTTGGTTTTTTAATATGGGACTCTTCTAGAGTTTGAACTATTGTAGTATATAATAATAATAATTTATTAAAATTAAAATCAAGGCAAATGCTAAAATCAGGATTTGGATTGTCTTAATCTAGACAGATATCATAACTCCCAAGCAACGGGCAAGCGCCGTCGAAAACTGCCGTCCAAAACGGCGATTGGAGATGAGGAGGCGCCAGCGAATGCCACGTCAACCATTTTGAGAGGATTTGATATCACATATATACGTAGACGTAGTGGCAGTAGAATTTCAATCCAATCAACGTCCAGCTTGGACTTCTGACGCAATGACAACGTGGTGACAGCTTTATCCAGCTGTACTGTCCCCACGATATAATGCCCGTACCATTTTCTCTCCAATTTATCATTTCTATTTTACCTTTTTTTTCCTTAAAAAAAAAATTATTGATGCTGCTAATATAAGTAAATTTTTCAGGTAAAGTAAGAAAAAATTATTTACGCTACTAATAATTATTATTTTTAAAATCATAAAAAAATTACTCCATCCATATTCTTTATCATTTATATAGAAATATTTTTCAAAACAAAATTTTTAAATTGAGAAAATATTTAAAAAAGAGAGAAAATTAATAAAAAAAAAAGTTTTCATTTAAATAAAAAAATTGACCATTGATAATTGTGTTTAATTTTAGTTATACAAACAAAATTTTAAATAACTATCAATATATTATAAAATTGTGCATATTTTCAATAAAAATCAGGATGAAATATTAAAAATATTAACAATTTTTACTGCTGTAATATCATTGATTGATTTTTTTCTTAATATATTTAAAAAATTTACTTTTTCTATATAACAAAAATATATAAATCACAGAGAAAGAGAATAATTTTAAACAGTTTTAAAGATAAAAAATAAATAAAATAAGATTTGACTAATGAGATGTAATCCAAATTGGTTGGTTTATTATATATTTTTTTTAATTATTGAATTGGAATTGATTGATTCAATTTACAATGATGAATCCACCCGTTCAATAAACTTAAAAAATATTGAAACAGCAAAATTAGAAAAGATACATATTTTTAAAGTAAATTAATTTGGTTTAATTTGATTCAGCAGCTTGAAAATTATGTTCAATTGTCTTTAAACATCGTTCAACTTTAATTAAATGTTTTTGTAAATTTGTATATTTCTAGAAATTAATTTTTTTTTTACACTTATATATAATTTAGTACGAGTTTAAAACAGTTATAATAATTACATGATCAAATGCAAGTAAATTGAGTCGTACAGTAGGGAAAAGTGATTTTTTATGATATGGAAATAGAAAATAAAAATGTATCAGTAGCAAGAGGGAAAAGGAAGGTCCCACAAAAGCACAGCTTATATTAAAACAGCAGGTAAGGCAGCCGACAAACCATTCTTACTCCATCAGCATAGATGTTTCCGAACCTCTCTTAGCACTGACGTACATTTCGAGCTAAATTCCTCTCTTTAACAAAATTTTCAATCTAGAGAAACTATCTCAAAAATGGATCCATGTCCGTTTGTTCGTTTAATCATCGAATCTCTAGCTCTAAAACTCCCTTACGCCACCAAACCAGCTGGTTCCGGCGTCCACCCGTCAACCACGCCATGTTTCTGCAAATTACGTATCAAAAACTTCCCTTCTCAAACTGCCCTTCTTCCTCTTTGTTCTACTCCCAATGACTCTCCTCCTGATACTTCCACCTCCGCCCCTGGTTTCCATCTCGACGCCTCCACTATTCGTCGTCTTTCCGGTAAGCCCATCACACTTCATGTTGAAGTTTACACTGGTCGAATGGGTCATACCTGTGGAGTCAACGGCGGGAAGTTACTTGGTCGTGTTCAGGTCAGTGTTGATTTGGGGAATGTCGTTTCTAACCCGAGAGTTTTTCAAAATGGATGGTTGAAATTAGGGAACCAACCGGATAAGCCAGCGGCTTGTCTTCATCTTGTTGTTCGGTCTGAACCAGACCCACGGTTCGTTTTTCAGTTTGGTGGTGAACCGGAGTGTAGCCCAGTGGTTTATCAAATTCAAGGCAATATACGACAGCCCGTTTTCAGTTGCAAGTTTAGCGCAGACCGGAACGCAAGATCCAGGTAATAATTTTTGTCCTTTAATTAATGCTCTTTTTGCTTTTTGATTGCATTTTAGTGGGGTACAAGTTGGTGTGCTAAATTGCGCTGATAGTGGTGGTTAAGGCGTCGTAGGGTTATGATTATCCGATTAATTAATCATTAATTTGTTGTTTTCCGGTGAATAATTGTTGTTCTTACTAACACTGGGGCCTAGGCTAGCTAGCTAATACGGGTTTGGGTTTCGGATAAAGTACGCATGTGATTGTCAATTTCTTTGTTAGCTTACTATGCCTTTGTCTGCCATTGCTGGACACCACCACCACCTTATCTTTATTAATTAACTTATCAAAAATTTGAAAATTAAGTTAATTAGTGTTATTAATTTCTTCTATCATTTAATTTAATCTAAAATTTTGAAGTTCATTTATTTTTTGTGAACCGATACAATATTATGAAATCTGTAATGTGGCAAGCAAAACAGTATGAAGAAATTTTTAAGAAAAATTATAAAATTGTTAAATGAAATTTATAAAATTTGATAGAATTGTTGACAAAATTGAGCTGCATCTACCAACCATGACAGATCACGTCCTGCAATTGATTAAGAAAATTCATATGATTAATAAATTATTAGTTATGCATTAAGGGTTTGGTCAAAGAGACAATTGCAGATACACAAATCTTCCCAACTGTCAAATACTACTAAACTCAGATTCCCCTTGATTCCTTCCATGTGCAAATATTTTGGATATTCACATTCTAAAGTTTACTTCTTTATTGTAAAATTAGATCTCTGCCATCAGATTTCACCCTGAACAACAACAACAGAGGATGGAGGAGAACCTTCTCCGGTGAGAAAGAACGAGCAGGAAGAGAGCGAAAAGGATGGATGATAATGATATATGATCTTTCTGGCTCGCCAGTAGCAGCAGCCTCAATGATCACACCATTTGTTCCTTCACCAGGGTCTGATCGTGTTTCACGATCAAATCCCGGTGCATGGCTAATTCTCCGACCTCATGGATTCTCAGTCAGTAGCTGGAAAGCATGGGGTCGGTTAGAAGCATGGAGAGAAAGAGGTCCAATTGATGGACTTGGTTACAAGTTTGAACTTGTAACCGATAATGGCGGTCCGAGCAGAGGAATTCGCATAGCTGAAGCTACAGTGAACATGAAGAAAGGCGGCCAATTTTGCATTGACAGTAGAATAATGAAAGATTCTGGTCTGAATAGTTCAAGATCGCCCGTAAAAGGGTTTGTGATGGATTCTACTGTAGAAGGTGAAGGAAAGGTAAGTAAACCAGTAGTGCAAGTAGGAGTACAGCACGTGACTTGCATGGCGGATGCAGCTTTGTTCATCGCTCTTTCTGCTGCTATAGATTTAAGCATGGATGCTTGCCGGCTATTCTCGCATAAGCTTAGAAAAGAGCTTTGCCATGACGAACAAGACTCCTTTTCTTAGACCTTCACTTGCAATGATAACCAGTTTTGGTTTTTTTTTTAACCCCTCTCATTTGTAGAGTGGAACTACAATTGGTTTGAGCAGAAAGAAGTTTTGCTACTTTTATTTATTTATTTATTTATCTATTATATTCTTTAATTTCCCTGAATTTTTGCTCATAAATTCTATAGTATAAAAATTTTCTTGCTCCGGCGGCGTGGGTAGATGGAATTCATTATTTGTTTTATTGGTTCTTGAATTTGGGTTTTTCATAGCAGAGGAGTTGTTATTATCTTGAAATTGTAAATACAAAGAAACAAGGCAGTTGTTTGTTCCCTTTTATTCTTTAACATTAATTCATCTTTGTTTTGTAGTATTACATTTCATTACAATCTGTTAGGGCAATGATTTCTTAATCAGTAATAACCGCCAGTATTCGTTAATTGAATTACTGAAACATATCTGTTAATGTGTCAAATTAGTTTTCTTCAAAATTTTATCAATAACAATTTATTAAAAATTGATTACTAAAAATAGAAAATCATCTTCAATTTTCTGCAGTCAAATTCCAAATTTTTAATCGGTTCGACTTGGTTTGATTTTTTACTAAAAATAAAAAAAACACTCGCCCCTAATTATATGAAGCTATATTTATAACAGGCTTTCAAAATGTTTCTCATTTTGGTTTTTCACAAGCACTTAGGAAAAACAATAATTTGATGCTTATGTGAAAATAACTTATAGTTTATCAAATTTTAAGTTTAAATTTCTTTAAAAGCTCCTTATAAGCAATGTCAAACACTCATTAGTATTTATAGAACCTCCCATTTACTAAACCAACAGCCATTTTCTTATTTTAATATCTATTAATATTCGCAAGCTAATTCAAATAATTGTATAATTTTTTTTATTTCTCACCTTAATTAAGAATATTTGATGGAAAAAGTATTAAAATATAACTTATTTAAAAAAAGTCAGACGGTTTGTTAAGTTTGTCAATATTTATTTTCCACTATCTCAAAACCTATTAATTATTTAATTTTAAATTATTAGATCATTTAAAAAATCACTATTTATTCAATTCAATAAATTTATTAATGTCAATAATATTTTAAACTTTTTAAACTTTCTATCGTTACTTAAACTTATCATTTTAAAAATTTTCTCCAAATAAATGAATTCTGAACTAAAATGATAAGTTTCTCTAAATAAACGAATCAACGAAGTGGTTAAGTAACAATTAATAGGAAAAAAAAAAAATCCGAAATATGAAAAAACTACATGAGCGAGTGGATGAAATTCATTGATTCATCAAGACTGGGTCTTACTTGTGGTGATCCAGCTGTACCAGATAATTTTACCAGAATAAAACAAAAAATCTAAGGCATAAATGTCGCGTCGTTGAGTCTTGTTTAGAAGAATTGTCGTGTGTCGTTTTGTTATTTAAATACTACTATTGCTCACCACTTCCTGAATAAAGCAAACCAGACTCGTTCTTCCATTTTCATTGGCCTCTCACATCTTCTTGTGGGAGGGAAAAAGCTAGATCAGGATAATTATTCTTCTTGCAACCATTATCAATCTTAATCCTGCTCCAGCTTTTTCCCAATGGCCACCTTGCAAATTCTTCCTCCTTTTACTATTCTCCTTTTTATTATTGGCTCCTTCAACCTTGTCGTTTCACAATCTGTTATCCGAATTCCCAGTTCCTATAAATTCCGCGGCGGAGACGATGATCTTTATTGCGATAGCTGGAGACTGTCGGTGGAAACCAATAACGCCGGTTATTGGAATCGCGTTCCTTCTGTATGCGCAAAATTCGTTGAGGAATACATCACCGGTGCCCGTTACCTTTCCGACTCCGAGATCGTAGCTTCTAATTCCTTTGCCTTTGCCCGGACTGTGAATGTTACCGGAGATGGTAAGGACGCTTGGGTCTTTGATATTGATGAAACTTTGCTCTCTAATGCACCCTACTACGGGCTCCATGGATTCGGGTACGTATTTGACTGGTAGATGCTTTGAAATTCTGCTGGTTGCGAGTTGTTGACTTAAACATATTGTATTGCGTTTGTCGTTAGAAATACGTCTTTTTCTGAAATGTTTATATTTGCACCAATTAAAGGTAGGCACTTGGAAGGCTTTATACCGTATGAGTTAAACAATTTAGATGTAGACGCATGGATGCAGATTAAGTTATAAATTTAGGATAACCAAAATGTCCCAATCGTTTTAAGAATTTCTACTTTCTAGAGAGATTGTTTGCAAAAATTCATTGATCATCAGTCTCTGTATAATTACTATATGTTTGGTTAATTCCTCTGTATATTCATGTTGGTTTTCTCTTTTGAACGTATAATTCAATCATTATTTCTTTCAATTTGGTATAAGAAAACTTTAAAAGTAGAAAACAAGAAATTAATGTCTAATCTCATTTGCAATGTAACCTTCTCCGTTTATGTGTTGCTTTACTGGGTAAAAATGACAGCTTGTAAAGCTGGAATTTTTGGCTTTTGCAAACGAATAGCAACAGATTTATCATGTCTGAGGATATGCTAGGTAGCTGCAATCTTTGGTGTGTAACTTTGCACAATGTTCTACCAATTTGGTTCTAACCATTAATGTATGAAGCATTTGTCAAAGTAATTCTATAGGATACCCATTTCTTTTTGCTGATCAAGGTTACTATGTTTCTCTTGTTGTGTATATAGAACTGAAAATTTTAATGAATCATCTTTCGATAAGTGGGTGGATTTAGCTGAAGCACCTGCATTGCCAGCAAGTTTGAAATTGTACAAGGAATTAAAGCAACTAGGTTTTACCATTTTCTTGTTGACTGGCCGGAGCGAACATCAAAGAAATGTTACAGCGAAAAATCTTCAATTTGCAGGATACAACAACTGGGAAAAGCTAATTTTGAGGTATGTATGTGAAGTGTATTTGTACTATAAATGATTTGAACTCTATTGATGGGGTTGCAGATTAATGTAGTAGTGTGTTGCGATACAGGGGAGTTTCGGATCAAGGGAAGCCAGCATCTCTGTTCAAATCTGAAAAGAGGTTGGAGTTGATGAATGAAGAGTATAGAATACATGGAAGCTCAGGTGATCAATGGAGTGACTTGTTAGGGTTTGCATTGGCAGAACGATCCTTCAAAATTCCAAATCCAATGTATTTCATTCCGTAATTTTTTGTTTTTTTTTTTTTTTTGAAGAGCCACCTTCTCTAATGTATTGGATTTGGCGTTGTAGGAGTTCTTAGTTTAATGTTGCAAGGTAAATTTCTTGCGGTGAATAACAATGTCGTTCCTGTAATTCTATCTTTGGTCCCAATTAGGACCCAAAAATATCTTCCCTTTTTACTCATTTGGACAGAAAGATGAAGGTCCGACACGAATCAGTCTATTTTTAAAGAATAAACTTTGCATTCACGTTTTATGGTTCTAGCAAGTAGAACTGTAGAAGTAGTTTTTTAAATTGTAAAAATAAGAAATTATTTAGGACAAAGAGAGTTGATTCTAAAATTTGAGTTAATACATGTTATTGGATTTCTGTGTTTTTTGACTTTAAAAACTTTAGACTTTATATTATAATTCAAAAAGTATATGGATCTAATAGCAAATTGACTCAAAACTTAGGACTTAAAATAAACTTCTCCAGAAAAACTAGCAACTTGGTAGTTAGGTACTCTTGTCTACCTAGCCACATCCACTAAACTGAATGGAATTGGAAAATGGATAATTGGATATGAATGCATATTTTTCTTCTTGTTTCTGGTTCGAGCCAAGTCAACTACTATTATGTTTTCGGCTTTGACTTGTATGTTTTGAAGCTAATTTCGAACCAGTTTAAGAGAGAAAAAAAATATTAATAAATAGTTAAATAAAAATTATAACTTATTATAATATGGAGTACAAGAAATATGAGATTCTCATAAAAAAAACAATAACTTAATATATAGTTTGGAAATAATAAAATTAAATGAGTCTATTATTGAGCTTTGATATTTTGATCCGGAATTCAACTTGTTTAGTTATCGAATTAATTCATTTAGTTTTTAAACAAATTTTAATTGTGCGTCAAGTTGTTTGGATCATTTGTAGCCCTCTTGGCATAATGGTGCAAGGAATGAAATGAAAATTTAATGAGCCAAATTAAATATATTTTCATTTTAATCCTTGAAAAATTACAATTTAATCCCCAAATTAAATATTTTTATTTTTGTCTTCTCAATTTAAATGGGAATCCTTATAATTTCCCTTAGAAATTCTTATACCCTTCTTCCCTATTCCGCAGTTGTGCACCATAACTAGAAAATAGAAACTAGTGATTCCATTTAACATACTAAAAATGTAGCCAAAGCCTCATTTAAACCATTTATACACAGGTTAAAGTTAAACAAAAATAACAGTAACATTTTTAAATCTCATTTTACTTATAAACAGATCAATATGTTATATATTTTGCAATCCAACTGAAATTTAAAAAAAAAAAAAAAAAAGAAAAGAAAAAGTAGCACTTATTATTATTGTCTACCTGTCACGAAGCCTCCTCTTGGTAATGGTACTAAAAGAAGATAACCTTTTCTAGGTATGTATACCTTTCGCATTAATGCATTCCAATTTAATATTCCACAAAAAATATCAAATTTCTGAATATTTCTTATCAATTGCGACACAGATTGATGAAAAGTCAGATATGTATACCCATAAAATGAAGATATAGATCAGAGATTTCTAAACCATAATAGCTATTAACTAAGAAGCAGCACCAACCCAACCATAAAAAGTAGCCTGTTTTACAGTATCAGAAACCAAACCAAGCCCCCCATATTCAAGGAGATGAAGCTCCAATTTTGGCATTTAAACTCACTCCAATTGACCCACAAACAAGTGGCTGAGCTGCAGGAATTCTTAGGCAGCTTAACCCTCCACCTGGTATAACCGAGCAATCTGGTTGAGGTCTTTGCATGTCTCTTCCAGGAATGCAATTTAATGAGAAGTCAAAACCCACATTTTTAATGAACAATTTTGCACATTCTTGACTAAACCCAGAAAAGAAATTGTAAGAAACTGTGAAATTTAGTAGACTTCTTAAAGAACAGACAAGATCAGGCAGTTCACCAGAAAGCTTATTATGTGCTAAATTTAGTACTTCAATCTCATCAAGACAAGAAATTGTGTCTGGTAAATGACCCATCAGTGAATTATAACTTACATCAAACACTTGCATTTCCTGAAATAGCCCAATTCCTTGAGGAATGCAACCTGTTAATTGGTTGTTGAGGAACAAAATTTCCTTCAGTTTTGAACTCATAAGGCCAAAGCTAGATGGGATGTTTCCAGTTAACTTGTTATTAGCAAAATTTATAACAGAAGCAGGAGAATTGCCCAAATTTTGAGGAATTTGGCCGTCAAATTGGTTATTGTTGAGAAAAATTGCATCTAATTTCTTGTCAAAAAGATCATCAGGAATGGGTCCTGAAAAACTATTGAATCTGAGGTCTAAATAAACTAGATTTGGCATGTAAAGAGTTACAGTAGGAAAAGAACCTGAAAATTGGTTATTACTAAGGTCTAATTCTTGAAGAGAAGCAAGGTCTTTGAAGGAAGAAGGGATTGTTCCTGAAAATCTGTTGCTATTAAGGTGAAGAAGAGTCATATATGTAAGAAAGGAAAGTTCTTTCACAAGAGTGCCTTGAAGATTAGCATGGTTAAGATCTATACCTGCAACAACTTGACCAGAGGTTGAAGAAGCCAATGTATCATCTTCAACAACTGCACAAAACACTCCTTTATAAGAACAAACATTAGAACCAACCCATGAATCCAAAATCTTTAATGGGTCATCTGTAATTGCTGATTTCCACGCTTGTAGAGCAGTATAAGCATTGCTTAAGTTAGAAGAAGATGAAGGAGATCCAGATGGGCTTGTTGGTTTGTTGATTCCACCACCAATCCAAACCCCACCTCTTCCGCCACCACCGCCACCGCCACCACCTGCATTGCCTACTCCAACCCCAATACCAGCACCAACACCAACACTAACACCAAAAGCTACTCCTTTATGAAAAACTTGGGAAAGAAGAAGAAATGCTACAAGCCAAATGTGTTTCTCCATTTTTTGTCTAATTGAAGAGAGAAAATAAAATGGGGTTGGAGTATTGGTGCTGATCATTTCAATGTCCTTTACTCTTTTTTTTGATTGTTTTCTATTTTCTTTTTTTTTTTTTAAGTTATTTCTTGTGTGTATTTACATGTTTGGGTTTTATAATTGAGGTTGTCCTTTTATGTAGATTAGGACTTGAGAGTGCAGTAGAAAGAGTTCCATGTTGGAAAGAACAAAACTGGTTGGTGAGTTCAATAATTAATCATTTTTAAGTAACCATACAGAAGTTTGAAATTCAACAACTTTCCATTCTTGCAGTTGCCCTCTTAGATTCCCTAGTATTTCAGTCAGTCCAACAAGTCATAATCAATGAGATTAGCTTCTAATCCATACAATAATTATCAATTAATATGATTAGTAACTACAAAAATAGCTTTCCCATTTAGTTTGGTCTGTATTTTAAATTTGTTACTCTACAGTATACAAGTTTTTATTTAGGGTAATAACACATGCAATGTCCGAACTCATCATCATTAGAAGAAGAAGAGGAATGTATGATTAAAGCTATAGCGCATGCTAGTATATATGCATTGGATTGCAGCTAGCTTCCATGGCCTGCTCTTACCGACCAAACTAAATGGGAAAATACAGAGAAAACATATTGGAAAAGTTGCAAATTGCGAAATGTGAATTGAAGTGCCACACTATTAGTGGCATGCCCGCAAAGTAGGTGCCATTTTTAGACTTGACCACTACTGATTCAATGCTGTTTCATTATGTTTGCTACCCACTTCTTGTAGAAATCAAATCATTGAATCCAGTACTACCTTTCATGTGGCTTCAAATATCTGTCTGTAACATTTTAATAAGGTTGCTTGAATTATTTAATTTTAATACATTTTTGCTTAGATTTTAAAACCCTTCATAATAATATTTATTAAAAGCGATTGTGCAAGTCAAAATTTTATTTAAAATCAGTATATGCATAGTCTTCAAAGTCAATTTAAATGATCACACAACGAATAATTTCACTAACAATTAAATTGAGCACTCAATTTCTTAGATAATGATGATTATAGAATATAAGATTAACAAAGTGACGTCACCTTCCTAATTTAGCATTTTCTTGGGCTGGGCTAATAATTTGGGCCAATAGTATCGAGTTCGTTTTAAGCAGTGGATCTATGGCAGGGTTCTTTCCTTCGAACTGGGTAAGTTGAGGTTTAGCTTCAAAAAGCTATCAACCATTTGGGCTGCTACCACTCCCCAACAAATGATAAAAATATGGTTTTCTATTATTATAATTATTAGTAAAAAAAAACTTTTTAAATAAAAATATGGGTTTTCTCCATATTCCTTTATATTATATGTAATATGTAATTATTCCTAAATAAAATCAAATTCTTAGCTTCAAAATACACTTTCTTTCATAGAAATAAACTTTTATTTTTCTTGAAATTATGTGAGTGAGTTTAAAATAATAACTTTTCATCTATTTTCATTTAAATTTTATTATTTTTTTCAAATTTTCCTCTCAATCAAATATTTTAATTTTCATAAAAATAAACTATTTTCATACGTAACGAGTTTCTCTGAAATTTACCTAGAAACAAATAATGCCTAAATATGAACTTTGAAATAAATTTATTGAATTTGTAATTTATGGGATGTTTGGTTGAACTCTTGTTCTAGATTATATAAGTGAAGAGAAGAGACTATATATTGGATAATATTTGATCCATCTTTCGAAGAAAATTGGAGATGCTTGTAGCAAGAATTTTGGGTTCATAGATTTGTGAAATACAATTACTCCTATTTTTTATTCCATTAAACATTCCTTTTGCTATCTCCAAACCCAACATTATTTAATTATTTTGCAAATATATATATATTGAAAGAGAATGAGATTTATTTTTTTAAAATTATAATTTTTGTATGCCTTGAGGAGAAAATAAATGAATTTTTTCCTTTACCTTTTTTTGGACAAAATAAGAGAAAGAAAAAAAAAAAAAAAGAAAATTGGATGTATTATAATTTCTCTTGGAATTGGAGAATGAAGGAAAATAAGTAAAATATATTAGTAAGTCAAATAATAAGAAAATAAATTTAATTTTCTTTTAAAACAACATTAAACAAATAAATGATTCACCTCTTGCATCCTCAGCTGGAATTCCCAAGTGGAACAAATATTATATTCTTTTCTTTTTCACCAAAATGCATTATTATTATTATTATTATTGCAAACAGAAAAAAAAAGGAAATAGAAGGACCATTCAAATTAAAAGACACTTATTAGAAAAACACTCGGCCACTGGTTTTAGATTCCATGGAATATACTGCATGAAATTCCTTTGAAATTTGAATTTGAATGATGAGACCTGTATTTTTCCATGTATTGTGCAGACACTTTTTATAAAACCACCCATCAAATCTTTAATTTTAACATGCATTAATATTGGGAAACTTAAGAAGGTAACCATTTGTTTGGGTTGATTAGTCAATTTTGTCTGACGTTGATTTGATGTCATATTTGTAATTAAACACTCAATACAGTTTTGTAGTATATGACTTACAATTTTCAAAGTTATTTGCATTTACAATTTTCTTTCAATAAAAATATTGAATTTATTTTAATTATAATAAATTGACTACATTGTTTTTTACAAAAATTTTGAATGTAAAAATACATACCTGTTTGTATTATTTATATGAAAAAAAGTGAGTTATGGAAAAAAAATCTCTTGGGTGAAAATGACTATACTATCCCTATCTTTATCTCTAATGGATTAACTTTTAGATTAAAATTTGTCATTTATTTCTATCTCTATCCGCAATATTTATTCAAAATGGAAAATTTTCTATCTAAATAATACATAAAATTTGTCAAATATTTTCTATATTAACCATAATTAAGGAGTATAATATTGGACTAATTGAAATTAATTATTTAAGTTTAATAATAAAAATTTTATAAAAGGAAATCATGTCAGAAACATACTGTAAAATTATCTTCAGAAAATAATTTATTGTGTTTACTGCAATTTGTAGCATCCAAAACCGCCGATAGACGTTCTAAATTCCGCGCATTGATTCATTTCCTGGTTTGCTCACTCCCACTAACGCTTCTTCTTCCTCAAATGCACCAATCCAATCCCTCCAATTTCCCATCCTAACATTTCCTACCTAGAAATTACAAAAATTCCTCTCCGTCAATCGATGCTTTTGTCTTCTACTTTACCACTTCAAATTCCAAAGTTATTGTCCTGTCCAAATCCGTGAATTTTTTGTTTTCAATTTTATTTGGAATTTCTGAATTTTTGGGGTTTGGTAAGTTATGAAGATCGTGGAATCGGAGGATGTGGACTCCGATCGATGTCAATACGACACCGTTGATTCCAAGCAGATGGTGAGGGTTGACGCCAAGAGAGCGCTGGTTGGAGCCGGTGCTCGGATCCTCTTTTATCCGACCCTTTTGTATAATGTGTTTAGGAACAAAATCCAAGCTGAGTTCCGATGGTGGGACGAAATTGACCAGGTTTTTCTTATTCTTTTCATTTCGATTATTTGATTTTTGGAATTAATGAATATCAATTTTTGGTCTGTTTGTATATACTGTGTTTGGTTGCTAAGAAAATGAAAGAATTTGAATAATTTCGTTGCGGTTTGTATCTGTATAAACAGAATTCTACTGAATAAGAAGAAACTGTATTTGGATTTGGATAAATGAATATTTACATCCTGGATATTTGGCTTGCATTTGTTACTGGCTTCAAATGATATTGTAAAATCCATTTGACTAAATTTTATTAAAGGTCTCTCAGTGATCATTAGAGGTTGTAGAAGACTCTACATTGTTACTTGTTAGTATAGGGAATCCCCTTAACCCTATGTTACTAATTGTCTTAATCATTTGCAGTATCTTTTGCTGGGAGCGGTTCCATTCCCCAAGGATGTTCTGCGGTTGAAGCAGCTTGGTGTGGGTGGCGTTATTACGCTCAATGAACCTTACGAAACTCTGGTTCCTTCGTCCCTGTATCATGTGGGTCATTTTCTTTACCAATGGTTCTTTTATGGTGCCCTTGCAGATGATAGATTGTTGACCAGCTATTTCATTGAATTGCCTCTTTGTGAATTTAATTTCTTTCATGAGAAAATATGAATACTGTTGTCTTCCCAAGTTTATTGTCAATTAACGTAAAGGTCTGATTGGGTTACTTGTAAGGTTATGCGTAACTCTCTTTTGAGTTATCATAATATTATACCTGAACAAAAGTTTAAGGGAGGAAAATAATTATGTACACTTTGCAAGTTTTTATTAATTCTGAAGGAAAACTTAATTGCTTAATGTAGATATTTTCTGTGTTTTATGGCTTGCAGGCCCATGGCATTGAACACCTTGTGATTCCCACAAGAGATTATCTTTTTGCTCCTTCGTTTGTAGATATCAGTAGAGCAGTGGGCTTCATTCACGGTGAGAAAAATATTTGCTGATAAATGCATTTATTCTGGTGTTTTACATTTCTTGTGTTATATTGAAATGGTAGATTGATTTATATATTCTTTTCCTTCCTGTTTATAGAAAATGCGTTATGTGGTAGAACTACTTATGTTCACTGCAAAGCAGGGCGAGGAAGGAGTACGACTATTGTGCTTTGTTATTTGGTATGTTTTAATCCCTATATAGCAGGTTGTCAGTAAGCTAATTTTCCTTTAGTGGTTAATACATCAATAATAAAATGAACCTTTTCTGGCTGCAGACTTGATGAGATTGAGTTTATTACATTTTACAGGTAGAGCATAAGCATATGACACCTAGTGCTTCTCTGGAATATGTGCGATCTAGACGACCTCGGGTGTTGCTTGCTCCCTCGCAGTGGAAGGTAATATATAAGAACTCACAAGTATTGTTGTATGAAGAAATGAGAAGTATCAAGGTACTGTGAATTCTTGTTAGGTATTTTTTTTATAGAAGAGCTAAGACTTGCTGCGTCTTGAATGTATTCTTTTGAACCCAATTCCACATGATTGTAGTAGGATTCACAATTATTACAACTTATATACAATTGTTCAGTACATTAAGCATTTAAGCTCTTACTTGCCCTAGCTACTAGCATTATGTTCTCAAATGAGATAGATGCAGTATCACTGATATAAGAAACCAGTTTGCTTTTCTATTTGAAGTGATGCGCTAGCATGCATTGCATTCTTGATATATATTTTAAAGAATTTCTAGGATTTTTTTTTTTTTGGAGGAACTTGGCTCACAATCTGTGTTTTTGCTTCTTCTATGTTGTATGCTGTTGTGATACTCAGGCTGTTCAAGAATACAGTAGGTGTCTACAACCTCCTACTGCACATTCGCCTTCTGGGGATGCAGTTCTGATTACAAAAGCAGATCTTGAAGGGTATCATAGCGCATCTGATGCAAGTGCTGTTGGTAAGGAACTGGCAATTGTACCTAAAGTTAAGGCAAGGCCCATGATGGCCAAGTTATCCTGCCTCTTTGCTTCCTTGAAAGTTTCTGGTGTATGTGGACCTGTAACTGGCCGATTGCCAGAGGCACGAGCTTGCTAACTATACTGAATCTTCTATAAAATGTTGAGAGGCTGATTTTGTTGTACAGAAATGCATCAAAGAATGATTTTGGAAGTTTCATCTGAACCCTACATTACCAGATAACTGAAAAGAAAAGAGAGGCAGTGGAAAGTTCTTCAACATTGTGTTGATCACAATAGCAACAGTTGATAAATAATATGAATATGCTTTGTACATAATTCTGTCGTATTTTTCGTTTAACTTGTTCGGTTGCAAGTGTAATATCCTACTGTTCTCAGTTACAGTTGAGCATTTCATTGTCATTTGAAAGATGCCAAACGGGTACATTATTCGTTTATCTTTCATTGTAAGCAGTTCATTTTGCTGATCGGATGGCAATATAGAAAGCAACCAACTAGTCGGAGTTCCTGTCCTGCAAATGAAGCGTTATTATTTTACTGGTCCTTTTCTATGATTTGATTGCATTGTGATTCAGTTTTGTACTTTACAGCCCTTATTGATGGACGATTTACTAGATTATGGTTTGTATGTGGAAATAGAATGTCTGTAATCAGATGTAAAATGTATAAATTTGCTATGAATGTTTACCCTATTCTTAACAATCATCCACAGGGAACCTCTTAAATTTTTTTCCCCACCCAACGACTTCCCAGTGTTTATCTCAGATGGTACAGAGTAAGTTCGTGATTAGGAAAAAAGGGAAAAAGAGGGAATTAGGTACAATTATGATTTAGGACTCTTATTTTCAAATTTGTGTATTTTATGAACAAAGTTTAATTGTGGGTATTATTCGTAAAAGAGAGAAAAATATGAGTATTTTTATTGTAATTGGTCTCCGTTTGGGCTTTCTAACAATTTATTTTTTAAAGCCTAAACGTTTATCCCAAGCACATGGTTGCATTTTCTGGCAAATTTTTTTTTTTTTATAAGTTTACATTTCTTTAATTTAATATATTTTTTTTTTTAAAAGTGGGTTTTTCACTTTTAATTAAGAATATATAGTAGCTTCTGTAGTAGTAGTAAATAAGATAGCAGCTGCAACTTGCTTTGTTTTTTTTTTTTTAATTTTCTTAAACTTGCTTTTCTTTTGGAGTATGGAGAATTTGTAATTGAAACTTTATGTTCAGTATCTACTTTTTGATGAACTCATTGTGCTCATAAAATAGTAATATCCAAATATCTAAAGTTCTACTAAAGTTTACAATTCATTTATACCTATTTTCAAACCACCATGTGATAATATCACCTTTTCTCTCAATACTTACAGTATATTTAAGTTTTTATAATAATATATAATGATTCCAAATTACAATATTCTCAAAACTAAATTCCAAAAAATTTTGTAAAAACTAATACGACAATTAAACTAATCAACTTCAATTCTTTAACTCATAAAGATAAGTAAGAACGCTGACTGAGTACACTGTTAGATGAAAACGAAATTTAATTTATCCCGTTAAAAGATAGAAAACAATAGTTCCAAAACATGTTTACATTATGCATATATTTTATTTTATTTTTAAGAAGAAAATTTATGAAAAATAAAAAGTTGAAAGGAACTTTCGTAGTTTCGTGATGAAGAAAAAGAATTGCCGTATAACTCAATTATACATTCTTGCTTTTAAAGTATCCATCAATACAAAAAATTAAAACACATGCTTTACATATTATGGAATTTTATATATATCTGTCTGTCACAATCTTATCTATAACTTATGTGTACGTATTTTATTATTCTTACAAACACACAGATTCAAGTCCAACGTATCTCAACTTGTACGATTTAATTATTTTTATCTCATTTTACTATGGTTGGCAAATTATTTTATTTTTACATGGGTCACTTACCAAATTTTTAATTAATGGGTCTTAATTATATACTATATAGTTTAATTTTCAATAACAACTCTCTGAATCCATCATGTTTATCCATACTTTTCAATTTAAAAATTAGTTATTTGATATTATAGGGAGGACCAATGGTGCTGTGTGTTCCTTCCCGTGGACCATATATAGGGTGTTTGCATTGCGTTTTGTCTTTTGTTTGTAGGTTTGGTTATGTTTTTGGCAGATTTTATCCAACATTCTTAGGCTATGTTGGATATTTTTCGAGAAATTCGATGATTTAAATTCTTTTTTGTTGAATTAATCAAGAAAATAAATTTATTTACTACCAAAATGAAAAAAATAAAATAAAGTTGCTAAATTTGATATATATATATTTTTCATAAAGAAATTCGAGTGAATTTCACTCTCATTAGTCATATAAATCATAAGAAAAAGGTGAAAATAAAGGTAAAAAAAAAGACAAATAAGTCCTTAATAGAATATGTGAAGAACATGAGAATTGGTAAGTTTCTCAGTAGGAAACAAAAGCAAAGAGGTCATTTTCTTAAGAGTATATAAAATGGGCCACTTTCTGTAATTATCAAAATATTGAGTTTAGTTCACTATCAAATTTTCACTAAGTACACATAATGCACCAAAAACCAACGAACTTACAACTTAAAAAACTACCAAAACACACTCCAAGTACAATTATAATTGTAGATTATTAAATTAAAATAATTGATTATGATGAGAATCCCAAAAAGTTGGTAAGGCCATGTTGTGGTATTCATGTTTGCACTATACTATTCTTCTTGCAACTTCTTTATGGGACCAAATCTCTGCAAATGACTCTCTCAGTCTGAGGGATAAACCCTTTCTTTCTCTCTGTATATAGATATATACACACTTGCTAATGTATATATACTACTTTAAGAGCACCCAAAATCTTCCATAAAGTGAAAGAATTGAATATCACCTTTTTAGGCTGAACAAGACATTTCATTTCCTTCTTATATTTTTTAAATTGCATGTGGAAAGAGACACTTCTTCCATCCTCCTCATTCTATTATTATTTTATTTATATGTTGTTATTGGGAGGATCTTCCTCTTTTAGTTTGTTGATTTATAATTAATTAAATTCATCAATTATCTCTTGCTGTTTCTCTTATTCTGTAAGTATAATAAATATTGAAATGAATAAAAAATAAAAAAGATTGCTAAAATGAGCATAAGGGTAATGAAGAATTGCAAAGAATTAAGGAAGGGTGATTGAAGTTCAAAGTAAAAGGTTATTCTTGTCTGCTCATTCTTTTTATTCCTCTCTTTATTCTTTGCAGAAACTACGGTGAAGTTGCCTGTTTATGTTTAACTTTATTTCATGCACGTCCCCATGAAAAATAAAAGAAATGTTACTATTTTATATGTATAAATAGCATGCACGTTACCTTCTTTCTCTACTATTTCTAAATTTGCTAATAACCACATATTATAGTTGTATAATAATAATAATAATAATAATAATGCACAAAAGCTCGAATATGGAATAGAATAAAGTAGCTAAAGAAGTTTCGCAATTAAAAGACACTTACACTCTGCTTTCTACTACTATAATATTATATTACACTCTACTTCATATTAACCAACCTCTTCTCACTGTTTCTTTAGACTCTGTGTATCTACAATTACAATTCAATCAATTTTTAACTTCACATGCAAGATTGAAATCATCTTATTTTTTTAACTTTTCCAACTTTTACCACTTCAATTGAATGTAGTTCAGTTGGTGTTCTTATCTGTCTTTATGAAAAATGAAAAATTATCTAACGTGAGATCATAGTTCTCACTGGCTATTGATTGTACTCGAAATGACAAATTAGCCCAACTACTACTATTCACAATTATGGAGAAAAGGGGATAATATACCCTATTTCCAACTTTACTAAATGAGATGCCAATTTATTTATCTATATAAATATAATAATAATAATAATAATAGTACTATGTAATTGTTATTTAATTAGTTGTGAAATCCTTGAGTTAATTAGTGTAATTAAAAGAAGGTAGTGAAGTGGAAATGAGATAGGTGGGGTGTGGGGACTACACATCAAACTCAAAAAATTACTTTTATTTTTATGCATCTTAAAGTATATTTACTTTCTATTTGGCATATTTCAAAAATCAATGGAACATGCAAAGCACAGAATATAATTTTCATTTGTTGTGGGATGGGATGAAGGTAATTTATTATTATGGGATTAACCAGTCATTATCATGCATTTATCTTATCATTAGCATAAAGAATCATGCTTTTACATTAACTTTAATAAACATTTACTGTACATAATTATTAATTAGGCCTATAAAAATTACCTAAAAGAGTTTATTGATGTCTATAACAGTGTTGTATACAGTGCTCGAGTTTTTTACTTGGAATCGAACCAAAACAAATTTGGACAGTTTCGATTATGATGTGCAAACAACCGATTTCAGATTTCATGTTTGGTACTTTTAAATACATATGAATTATATATAGAAAGAAAAAAATAAAACTCATTGTAATTGTATTTCATTTTAATACTTTATTAGTTTGAAATTTTTAAAAAGAAAATTCAGATGCAAATATTAAAATAAAAAAATCTGCTGCATATAGTGTAGTTGTAGATTTAAATTTAAATTACTTATATACTTAACCGTTAACTAATATAATATGATATAATTTATGAAATTAAAAATAAAACGTAGTATTATTGGATATATATAATTATTAATTATACTTCCCAATTTTAACTATATTTTCATTTATAAATATATAACTATTATTATTTACGGACTGATTAAGGTGTATTAGTTTTTCCAATTTCGGTACGAGTTCGGCACATTTCTCGACACCAATTTCAGACTCGAAGACCATGCATACCCCTGACAGCACGGAAACGCCCAAAATACCTCACCAAAGAACCTGCAGCAAGTACAAAACCCCCAAAGAGAATAACTATAAGTAGCTGCTAAAAAAAACCACGTGGCTGCTAAAAGTAGCTTGTCCTTTGCCATAAATTATTTTTGAGTATTATTATTTTATCGGCAAAATTAAAAAAAAAAAAAACCCTCAACAATAAGTTCTTGAGGAAATTTTCAAAATAAAGGTTGTAGGGCTGAAACCCCTCCAAACATGCCTAGGCCAGTCACTATATTAGACTGTTTATATAAATTCAATTTAGTTTATACTTCAGAAAATCTACTTGTGACTGACAAAGAAACTACTCCCTCTTTATTTACTTAACTAGTGTCAATTTATCGAATGTCCCCAATTTCCTAATAAATCAAATAAAACTACTAAAATATTTATTAAAATTTTTTTTTCCAATATCATGTATTTAATTATTTTATGGAAAGAAGCAAATTTAACAAAGAAAACAAAAAGAATGGCATTGAAACTAGTAATTTTCATTATAAAGTGATAGTTTTAAAAACATATAAAATAACTAAGATAAACATAAAAAAAAATTAATTAGATTAGTTAAGAAATTTGAAGTAAAATAAAAAGATGAATGTGACATTTGAGTTGGAACAAATAAAGTAATCACTATTTCTACCTAAATTAATGAAAAAAGAAAAATGTCGATTCTTAAATTAAGAAAATGAATTGCTAAATTGAAGCGTAGTCTAGTTGGTCACATCCTAATTTTTATGAAAATGGTAGAATGCAAATGTTTCGAATTTTATATTTATGAATAAATTGTAGCATCAATTTGGCGCTCAGAGAAAAGTTACTCCATGCTATATATACCCATCCATTAATAGACTTATGTATATTAAAAAAATTAAGAAAATTGTCTTTAAAAAAATTAAAAAAATCAATTTATTTTTTTCTTTCTCCTACCTTTAATTTGTACAAATTTTAAATACAGAACACAAAAAACTACAAAAATATTTACCTTTCTTTAAAAAGAAAATTTACCTAATATAATAATCATTAAATTAGACATTTTTGGATTATTTTAAGAACTTCAAAATATATATTTTCTCATGTTATATAATATTTAAAAATATTTATATTATTAATTATTACAGAACAATCTAATTTGAAGGGAACACAAAAAATCATTGCCCCGTTACAAATAGAAATGAGTCAGCCCTCTGGTCTTATATTTCACTAATTATACACACAACAACGTGTTACGACTACGAGTTACAGATGAAGAAATGACTTCGCTTTATTATATTTATTTAATCCTAAAAGAAAGATTTTAAAAAAAAAAAAAAAGCAAAGAAGGAGGTTTAAATTCAAAGAAGGAAATTATGGCAAGAAAAAGCCAACTCTCTTTTCAAGTGTGCTTAAATGGTAGGTTATGCATGCATGCTTATAAATTAACTAATTAGGGCTGTAAAGTTCGAGGTTCGTTCGGCGTTCGATTCGGAAAAAATTCAATTCGATTCACATTCGAATTTAACAATTAATTACAGTCACCTTAAAGGGTAGTACAGTTGATTGAAGAATTTAACAATTTTTTCATACTCAAGCAGGGATCGAATCCCATACCTTGATCTTGATTAAGAGACGAAGAGCTCTTACCGCTCTATCACATGCCTTGGTTATTAGTATATGATTATTCAATATACAATATTAATCTTGTGCTTGCTGGGAAAAAAAAATAAAATTTGTGGAGTCAGATTAAACTCTTTTTATAAGAGATTTTAAAATAAAAAGATTGCCAGACTCTTATAGACCAACATTATCTCTTCACTTTAGTCTATGTTAGATTTTTTTATATGACGAAAAATAAATATGAATTATGAAATAGTGTTTGATTAAATTAGTTAAAGTAAGGCACGTAGTAGTGCACTGTTGCGAACTTCTAGATTAATATGCATATAATAAACAAATTAAAGGAAATGAAGGAGAATTGAATTGAATTTTGCCCCTACAAATCTTGATTCAATATAAAAAGAAGTATCGAAAAGAAAAGTAAAGGGAAGAATAAGAATAAACTAATCTGTATAACACATTTTTCATTTCCAAAAAAAGATACATTATATAAATTCCTATTCGTATTTCACTAAAAAGTGACTAATTAACACAACAAATTAACAATTAACAAAGTTTATCTCCCTGCAATTTTCACAAACTATATTGGGTATTTTTTTTTTCTTTTCAAAGAACATTAAAAGAACTTATACAAATATATTAAAAATAAATAAAATAATAATAATAATAATAATATATATATATATATATATATATATATATATATATATATATATATATATATAGCACCATATGTAAAGATGATAGTGTAATGATAATGGTGATGATTTTCATGCACGAAGGTGGTTTAGCTTTGGGTCTTTGGTTCTCCTTCTATCGTCAGTAGAGAGAGCAGCCTTTCTTGCTTTCTTTTCTTTTTCTTTCTTTTTCCTTTTGTTCTTTCTTTCTTTTCCAACATGGATTTGTGGTACAGTTAGTTCAGTTGAGAACCTGAGGCAGGCAGGCCCCTCCTCTTCTACTACAAAACACTAAAAAAAAAGGAAGGAAAAAGAGCAAACCATTGAGATGAGTTTCTTGGCCTCTTCTTGAAAAGAACAACTTCTGTAATGCTTTGCTTTAAGTACTAATGATGATCATGATAATAATGATGATGTTTATGAGGGTTTTTAATTTTTTTTTTTTTTAAATTTTCTGTAAATTTTTTTTGTTCTATCCATGATGATCTTGGTTGTCAGTTTCAGGCCAGAAAGAAGAGTACTTCAACCAGTCAGCTTCTTGTGGATTTGGAATGGAGGACTCCTGCAAATCCATAAAAGCAAAGTACAAAATTAGGGTTAGGGTTTTTGTTGTTTGAACAGATAATTTTCACTTAAAAACAACAAATCAATGAAATTGCCTCTTTTGTCTTTATTTTCTTTTTCTTTTCCCCCTTTATTTATTTCCTCCACAATCAGATTGTCTGATACTGTGTTTTTCTTGTGAGGACACGCATGATAAAAGCTTTCATGTCGTTATCATCTTCCTTTAGAAATAAAGACCTTCTATTTGGAAACTTCTTTTTATTTTTTATTGCTTATTTCCATTAATTGCTTCATAATTACATAATTAATTATGATAATTAACGAGTTCTTGTTTTGAATAAAAGCTAATTAAACAAAACCTGCCGAAAGTTGTTATCTTTTATTTATTTTTTCTTAATTTTTGTTTTAAACAAATGAATTTTTGACTGCTTAATTCAAAGATTGATGACTGCAGTTTATTCACATTATGCTTTTCCTATATTCTTGATTAACCAATATAAAAAAAAAAATTTCCTTTAAATTCTATGTTCTTTGAAGAAAAATAAATATAAAAAAAGACCCAAAAAGAATACATGCAAGAAAAACATACAGCCTATTGAGATTTCATTTTCAATAAGAAATCTGTTTTCCAGTGAGGTAACAAAAAAATAGTCTAGAAATGATAGATCTCTTCTGTATATACTCATACTGTATACATCACAATAATAAAAACCTCCAAGTTGAGCATGGATATGAAAAAGGAACAAATTAAAGAGGTAAAGAGAAAAAGAAAAGGTTCTAGTTTTGTATCTTTAATTTAAAAAAATAAAAATATTATAAAGAATTTTAATTTTTCTTTTTAATCTGTTATCGCTACCTTTTCTAATCTTTCTTTCTTTCCTTTTTTTTACTTCATAGTTAGAAATTATGACAAGAAAAAAATAAAAACAAGAGATCATGGATTTCAGGGTCAAAAAGTTCATACTCACTTCTTTAATATCAGTCGAAGTGCAACCCATTATGAGTTCTTCCAGACCAGATGCAGACCTTCCTCCTCCTATTTTATGATGCTGTTGCTGTTGATGTTGCTGTTGTTGCTGCTGTTTTATTATAAAAATATATTCTCTTAATCCAAAGAATTACCAAAATAAACAAATATATTAATAAATTTCAATCATCATGTCTTTAAAAAGAGTTGAAAAGTGAAGGAAATAGTCACCAATGAGCATTTGCTCGTTAGTGAATCCAGTCAATCCTAATTAACTTTAGGTAGATGAAAAAAAAGAGCACCGAGTCACAATGAGTCAAACTCAGTGAGCTCTGGATGAAACTAAGAATGATATATACAGTATATCTAAATTAAAACATAATCCCTTAATTAGTTCTCTAAAATTAACTAAATTTTGCAACTTTATTAAGCAGAGATATTGAACCAGAAAGAGGTTGTCGGTAGCTGGTTCCTCTCTATCATCGTCTTACCAACTTCCATCAATTAGGTCAAACTATTCTGACTTTATGGAGATTTTAATCAATAATATATTATATATATAGGATTTTTTTTTTTTTTTTGGAAAAACAACTTAAATCTGGTGATTGTGACTGCCCCTCCATGAAAAGGCACCTCTCTTCTATATAAAAACACACAAACTAATAAGGAATTAACATAATAAGCAATAATTATACCTGTTGGAGTTCGTTTTGAAGCATTAATCTGGACACATGATAAGGGTCCTCTTCAAGGATAATGGAAGTATGGTGAAGAGGTGGTGGAGAGATTATAGTAGAGATAGGATGTGAAGGCCTACTAATATGAAATGCTGCGGTAGCAATCTGGTGGTACACATGGTGGTGCTGTGGCTGTTGATGATGATCATGGGCCATATGATGGGTTTGCCTCTGATGGTGCTCCCGAATCTCATCGCACGTGCCTGAAACTGGGGCTTCCCTTCCCGTTGAAGCTTCGGCTATCCCCACCTGAAATAGACACATCTTGTTCTATGAAATATATGTGAATCAAATAGTTTGCTATATAATCTATTTTAAGACAAGTATATATTTTGCTTTTGTTCTTTTTCATTTGTCTTTGATTTTTGTTTGTCTATCAGTTTTTAAGTAGTTGTTCCTTTTTAATGTTAATTAATTACTTTAATAATTTTTTTTAAATTTGTGGGTAACCAAAGTTTAATTGGTTAGCTGACAAAGATAATCAAGTGAGGTCCATAGAGTTTTTCATGCTGAATTTGCAAGCAACGAAAATCAAATTTCAGAAAAAGCAACCTTCTTTTTTTAGTCATATATATATGACTAATTTTATGGTACTATTGATATTTAAAAACTTGAACGAGATCATTCCAAATGGAGGGTGAGAAATTGGGATTAGAAGGAAGAAGATTTAATTAATTAATATGGGAAATGGGTTAATTTTGATTTGCAATAAAAGAAAAAGGACAAGAAAAATTACCTCATCAAAAGTTTTCCTGAATGAGGGGAATCCAAAATGATCAGATTTTAGTTGTTGCATATCCATGGCAGTGTAACTAGAAAGTGCAGCAGCAACACCAGCTCCTGAAATTTCATCTCTTTGAGGAATTACTTCTTTAGAAGAACAACTTCCACTTCCACTATCTCTTCTGCTATTAGGCTCACTGCTTCCTTCCCCAGTATTATTTACACTTCTATCAGTCCAATTGCATTGCCTTGGTTGTGTTTGATAAAATATCTTTGAAACAACAAGCTCTCCTTCTTTCTCTTCTTCATGTTGCCCAAGATGGTATTGATGCATAACCCAATTCGTCTTTTCGGGTTTTCGATTCTTCCCAAAATTTGTGTACAAAACTAAGATTTTCTTGCACCCTTTTTGTCTTCCATTCACCATAACTGGCCTTGTCTTACCTGTTTTATGCCATCTTGTTTCCCCGCCTTGTAAGTCACATTCAGTTTGAATTTTCCTTCTCTTTCTTGTTCCAGTTGTATAAGCCTTTGATGGTCTATGGAAAAAATGCCTGCTCAACCCATCTCGTGTAACTCCTGCAAGAAAGAAAATGTTTTATTTATAAGTTAGGTGTAACAAACTGTGGCACTAACAGAAGTATTTCTTGAAAAGTCCTTCTAAAATTTCAGTCTTGAAGGAAAGAAAAATATTAATAGTAAAACCTAACAAGATTGAACCGTCAATTAAGCAATGGTATATAGGAAGGAAATATATATATATTGAGATATTTTATTATAAGATATATGTATTTTTGACCTGGAAGTTTCTCAGGATGGGTATAACAAATCCCATCTTCTCCTTCAATTGTAGGAATGAACTCATCTATCAAAGGGTGAGATTTCATGTCTTTAGCTTCTACCTTTGCTTCAAGATGTTCTATCAGTTCTTGGTCTGTTGGATCAAATTTCACTCCTGCTGGTAGACCTAACCAATCCTGCAAACTCCATTCAATCCCAAGTTAAAACGAAAGCTATTTAAAAATTACTATTTATTTTTTTTTTTTAAAAAGAGAGAGAGAGAGGAGAGAAAGCAAAGAAAAGCTTTAGTTAGCTGAATTCGGTTTAAAACAAAAGATATTACTCCTGCTCAGACTAAAAAAAGAAAAAGATGAAGAAGAACAGAAGAAGAAAAATAAATTTTTTTAAAAAAAAGACTCTGGAATAAAACATCAAGCATAATTCTTGATTTTTAACTTTGCAATATTCTTCTCTCTAAAAAAAAAAAATCCATTTGAAGCCAAGAATATATATTAATTTTTTTGAAAAACAATTAAAAGCAATATTATTATTATTATTATCATCATCCGTACCGGTTTAGCTTCAAGCTTGTGTCCACAACCAGGACACTGTTTGGATCCGCACAGTTGATGCTCTTCAAGCTTCGCATCAATAAGATCAGAGCTACTGATGGAACCCATATTACTTCTACTCATCGCTAGCTCTTTCTCTCAGACTTACCTTCTTCCTTTCACCAAATTATTATCAACTATACACAGTAACCCACCGCTGATCATATCCTTTCACTTAACAAAAAAAAAAAAAAAAAAGCTCGAGATCTGATTATTTGCAAACTAAGTAGAAGAAGCAAATAGTGGACTGAATTAGACTTTTAATTACTTAAAAACGAAAACACTTGCATACAATATATGATTTTGGAGATGGGTATTCAAAGAAACATTATATCGAACACTAGGAAGTTATTGTTTATACAGCTATAGTTTACAGTAACGAAGCTGAATCGAGAAATTAAGTAAAACCCAGATGAGAAATAGAGGGAAAAACTGAAGATAAAAGTATAAATTAGACTAGGATATACCCTAAAGAAGAAGAACAAGAAGCAGAAGCTAATTAGTAGGAGAAGAAGGAGGAAAAGAGGAAACTGTCACAGTAGGATTGAGCTATAAAACCTGCTTTAACCATGAAAAAAAAAAAAAAACCAGAAAATCCTCTCTCTAGACTCTAACTTTAACTGAAGCTGAGGAAGAAAAAAGAAAAAGGGAACCTCTCTCAAGCCTACACACCACTACTACTATACCTTTAAGCCTTTGCTAATTTAAGTAGAGTATGTAAGCGGTTTAAGAGAGAGAAAGGAAAGATTATAGAGAGAGAAAAAAAACACAGAAAATAAAATTAATTAATTAAAAAATAACCAAACCCATTTGTTTTTTTTTTTTTTTTTTTTTTTGTGTGTCTAAAGCTTGACTACTAAAGCAAAAGGGGAAGAAACGGCCTTCACAATAACAGCTGTTACTTAAGACACAACACATTCAAAAGCATATCAAGAACAAAACCACATCCGTAAATTACTATTTTTTTTAATAAAAACAATTAATTATTGTATTTTATTTGTAGAAAACATTTTATTATTAAAAAAAAGAATAGAACTTGGTTTTTTTCTTCTCAGTTTATCAATATATATACGTACGTGGCTAACTACTAGCAGTAAAGATTGAGTAAGAAAGAAGGTATTAAATAATTGCAAGTTAAAAGTTAATTAATAAATTTGTTGTTTTATTAGTTAAAAACTTAAAATTGTAATAAAAGCTAAAATATTTAAAAAAAAAAATAAATGGAAGTAAAATTGGAAAAAGTAAAAAAGGGAGTGGAAGTAGGGGAGTTGGGGGGTGTCACATGGGATTAGAGCTGGAGTGGTGATGATGATTCTTTAGGCTTGGCATGAATGTTTGAGAGAGAGAAGAAAGAATTACGGGTTGCTTGATATGCAAGGCAATTGAGCAGTGTACTTGATGGACCACCACCACCCCCTTCTTATTATAATTACTATTTTATTACTACTTTCTATATGCTAATTTTAATTTTATTATTATTAATTATTTTTATATACTATATAGTAATTAAGGAAAAATATGTACTACTATAATTCTACGAAACTTCAAGCTGAAGCAGACGTACCTTACCCGTATCAACATTTCCTAAACACGTGTCATATTTACCATTTTGTATATACATGTACTTCTACATATACATGTATACTCTTTCTTTTATCTTTTCTATTATATAATCATCCGGTTTTAATTTTAAATCACGAACACTATTAACGACGCAGAATATATCAACGATTTAAAATAAATTCAGATTTATTAAATTGTAGGCGATTCAAAGAGTAGGACAACTCAAAGACTAATTTAATCGTATAAAAAATATAATAAATGATTTATGATTAATCAAATAAGTTTTATTAATTAAGAAATAATAGTAAAAAAAAATATAATAGAGTACTATACATACGGTTAATGACTTGTATTTTACGGTACAAGTATCATAATGAATTATAATTTTGCATTATCATGAAAATTACGAATGATAGTGACGATTTTACAAAATTTAATACAAATTTGGGGTCCAAAAACTACACATCAGTACATATGCGCTAAGCTTATACAGTAATGAACCGTAGAGTAGAAAATCCATTATTTTCTGTGGGACCATGTTACAAATGTTTGTGTAGCTCTAAAGTATCTTGGATCGGTAGAATTATTTATTTATTTATTTATTTACTTGTTTTTATAATGTTATTTATTTTTGGATGACGATGATTGTGTTGCCATTCACGTTTATAACATTCTTTTTGAGCAGTAGTCAAGAGTAAATGATGGAGGGACCATAGTAATGTTTAGATAGCTATTATTGCTCCTTTATCTCATTTTTCACTATTTTTTTTTTTTTACATTTTTTTCTTTAATTTATTATAAATTTACAAAAATTTATGTACAAAAAAGGAATATATGCTATACGGTCCAATGGGTTGTGATATTTACTGAATTTTGAAAAAAAAAAAAACCCTTAGTGAAAATCAAAATTGGTGCAAGAAGCTTTGATAATTAGGCTTTTCTCTTTTTGTCCCAAAGTGATTAGATTATCCAATAGAGTTGACCTTTGACTAATTTGGATATATATTTATTTATTTATTTTTATTTTGTAGAGTTTTTTATTCCTTTCATGTGATTATTTGAGTATATTATATATTTTGCAAGTATTTCAATTTTTTAGGCTTTGGTATAAAATAAATTGATTGGTCTCTTTTGTATAGAAAAAGGAAAATGTGGGAACTCTATGGAATATTATGTAATGAGCAAAAATTCTGCATTATATATTATTGGATGCAATTACAATATGCATCTTTCTAGAAAAATGGCTAATTATATAATTCATGTATCAGAATATCTCTTACAGATTAACAATCGCTTCTTATTTTATAATTTTATGTTTAGAATTTAAAAAAAAAATTAGAGAATTGTTAAGTGGTTTATTTATATATTTATATTCTAAATTGATTCCAATAATGTGAACACTAATCAGATTTCTAATTAAAAAATAGTGATTAGAGAAATAAAAGATGTAAAAATAATAGCTATTGGGTAGGATTTCCCATCTTAAGGTTTCATTTCTTAGTCTATGTAATTTTCAGTTATTCGAGATATTTACAGTTGATTTGATTGATGATACTCTTGAAAATCTAATTATGTTATTTTATTTTCTGTTTGGAGAAATAATTTCGTTATTTTAATACCAACCAAATATGAAATGAGATTATGATATTAAACAACAATTATTATTATTTATTATGTTATTTTCCATGAAATATATGATGTAAAAAGGAAAAACGTAATAGAAAAGATTGGAGGTGGATTAAAATAAAAGTGAGTGTAACACAAAGGATGTATTGTAATTTTATACGCAGATGGCAGTAGTAGTGTCGAGAATGTAGCCACTAATTTAGTTGACAGCCACAACGACACCATCCTTCTCAGGAATAACACTATTTTGAGTTCATTTTCATATATCAAGACACCCTACCTCATGATATTTATGGGTATAAATCAACTTTTACACAGTTATGCTTGAAGAAAACCCTGCAAAATAAGGCCAAATTCTTTAATTAATGCTGTTTCTTTTTCTTTGAATTTGATGTGGGGATAGAGTAAATTGGGATAGAAACCAAATTAAAGATAGTAAAAATTCTGGCTTTGTATTTTTTTTTTTTTAATTTAATAGATGATTTGGTTGGAAAATAAGTATGATAAGATAATTTTTTTTGCACAAAATTGTATTGGATGAATGTTACCTACGAAATTTGGCTTGTTAATTTTATCAAAATATTTAAATTAATTTGGCATGACCCTTTAATTCTACTTCTAATTAAAATTCATGAGAACTTCATCAATTTCGCTGGCCAATCTTATTGAAGCCAACATTTGCCAATTTTCAAGAAAAGCTCGTATATACATATTTATACTCATATATACTATTGTTATGAACTAAACACTTTAAAAATATTATTGCCTTACTTTTGGTCAACTTGACCAATGCAGACTAGTATACGTATATATATACTATAGTTTCTTTCCAATAATATTTTCAACGAGTTTGGTGTATATATTTTTTAATGTTTAAAATTATCTTATACAGGGTAAATATGTATATATACTGATTACTCTTGCAAAAATTACACCTTTGGCGGATGAAAGTTTGATGAATTTATAAACGAAAATATGTGTATATATGTATTTATTTGAGAATAAAAGCAACGAAATTGCACATTTCTAATTAAGTGCACCAAAATTACCAAATTATTATATTATTAAATTTAACTAAATTAATATTACTTTGATTATCTGTCACAATTTGATAGTAATTCAGTAGAGAGCTGATTCACACTACAGCAAGTGCAGATCAATGTCCCAATTTTACTTTCCAGAAAAAAAAAAAAAAAAAGAGACTATATTACTACATATATCTATCTATCTAGCTACCGTTCATATCAGAAATTATAAACTAAAAAGGAAAAATTCATTTTAGATAATAAAAATCTAAGAAGTAATATTCAATTATTCCTCTCGTTTTCATTTACATAAGGGGTACGTACAACGTAATTTTCAAAATGGAGTAGATGTCAAATAAATGACATGTAATAATGTGAATAAAGAAGCGACTTGTTTATGATTTTCCTTAGCCCCATATGAAATGTTCCATGCTAAGCTTCCTTTTTGGATAATAAAAGAAAAATCAAGCTTTTCGAACCCATCAATCAAATGATTAAAACATACCAAATATTGCAGTCTTCTTGCATGCATTTTGCTGATAAGAGGGATTAGTCCATAATCATATGATTATAACCTAAAGTAGGAAGTAATTAGTAGAGCAAAGACTGAGTCTTCAGGCAAGTCAAAAACTTCAGAAAGAGAAAACTGAAAGCAGCTAACCAACTTAAATTATTTTAGAAGAAGGATAAGGGATGTAATCTAAGTTGGGTATGACTCTCTAATGCTAGAGCTAATACTATTACTAACACTGCAAGTTTGCTGTTAGGTCTATCTGATTCTGGCTGTTACTTCTGTTATACTCGATCGGACGTTTTGACCTTATCAGTATATATCCTATCAAAAAGTTGTCATATTCATCCTTTCACTTGATTTCCTACAAATGAGATCAAATGTAATTACTTATTTGTTTACTTATTTTTATTCAGGGCATGGTCAAAAGCTGATCTGTCAATAATAAAATTCGGTAAACGTACAAAGAATCCACAGCTACTGCATGCTGGTCATCTGATAAGGTTTGAATCTTTGCTTTAAAGACTTCCTGCAAAAAATGTAAATCTTCAGGGATGATATACAAGATGATGCAAACACATATGCTCAAAAAGAATCTGCCAATTAAAAGTAATTTGATAAACATTTAGTTCTAGTCATTAAGAAAGTTTAGGATCCGATAGGGAAGCAAAACCAACTCTGCAGAACAGAGTTTCATCAAATATTATATCAGGTAGTACTAATATACTGCTTGCCAAGGATAGCCAATTTATTATAAATAAAGGGTAGAGATGTCAGAGGTTCCCTGTTTAACTGAAATTGGAAGTCAAAATGCACACTTATATAGGCAAGTAAGCAGTTGTCCATACAGTTAGATGCAAAGTATTTATACACACACATATCAACTTGAAGTTGCTCTGGACTGCATCATAGGTTGGGACTTGGGACATTGATAGCTACAGAATAATAGTGAAGAAGAAAATGTAAATCATTAAGGGCCAATTAGAAAAGAATCCAAGGATTACTTCAATGGGGAAAAGAATCCATATGATGCCTTACCATATGGCAAGAGAGAAGCTTCTATGGCTTTTCAAAAATAACTTGCAATTCTAAAGTCTCAAAGAAATGGTCACAAGATTTCCTGCATGACAAACATGTTTTAATCAATATGATACAAACAATTGGAGAAAGCAAAAGAAGAAAATTCCAGTATCTGGACTATACTTGGATTATTGTAAATGAGATGACATTGCCAATACATAATAAGATACCATGTAAATGCAAAAGAATGTACAGAGCAACAGTTTCTGAAACAGTTTATCAGAAGATATGCTATTTAACTCGCCATGAACACAGATGGTCAAAGATCAAACCATACCTCTTGGCTCATCATATGCCAACTGTTGTCTACCTATATCTTCCACCACGAACAACTGAAAAACACACCTTCAACACAAGCAAATATTATGCAAGAAAATCTTAATGCTTGATAATCTCTTAATACTGGTAAAGTTTATTTTGATACAATTAAACAAAAGAAAACATTTCCCCTACTTCAGATTTCAAATTCATCAAAATGCCATGTTTTGTATAAACTACTAAGTACCAATACCTTGGCCACCAAGCAAAATTTTGCACAGCTGGATCCCCCCAAAGAAAAATGTGCAGCACCGACCTCCATCCAGTGATGAAACTATGATAAGCTTCTTCACTGCTATATTTACAACTCTCAAGTCTTCGAGGCTCAATCAGAACCCTGCAATTGTAAGGACAGGCATCCTCAAAAGGTGTTAACTTGTATAAGACACTTGAGATACACAAAATAGGAACACGTATTACTATGTACATTGTTCCCTTGCGCAGGGAATGTGCGGTGCAACTCTCTTTGAAGCACAAACTTGACACTTAAACAACAAGCTACTAGTAGTTGGGGTCACTACAATAATATAATAGCAATAATGGTAAAAATCATATTCCCAAGATTGGAAACTTCAATTTCACTTGCATTGCCACTCAAACAACTTGGACGTTAAAAAAAAAAGGGTAAAATTATAACTGGGAGGGGAAGCAAAAAGGTTTCTAATGCAATGAAACCAATACATCAAATCTAACTAGCATAAGACTTTATGATAGCTGCATTTTCCAAGTCTTCCTTCATCGAGTATAACACATTTATTTTTCTTTCTGGAACTTGAAAGTCTAATAGAATCATATAAATTATCCGTCTTAAAGTCCAGAATCCAAATTAGATTTGTAATCATGTTTATATCCTTTGAATATTTCTAAAGCAAATAGAATTCCCCACCAACTCTACACTACAATGAGAAACATTTTCCTTGTTGATGAAGGTCCTGGCGATTCAAAAATTATGAAGTCCTACCATCTAATTTAATAATGACTAGTTTTTGCTTTATGATCTAGCATTCTATCTAACAAATGATGCTCTGTGGCCGTTATACTATATCTAATAACGAAAAAATAATTGAAAGGCAAAGTCAAAACTACAAGAGTGATTTCTGATGCATACAGCGTTTTTTGAAGCTTCTAGCTAGGCTGAGATCAATTGTTTCCAAATCGATTGTTGCCATCTGCTCTGAACCGGAATTGAACGGAAAGAACGAAAATAAAAAACCAAAGTAGAAACCAAACATAATAACCTATCAGAAATTACAAACAAATTGCTCGTTCAGCATTGTTCTTTCTTCTTTATTTATTTATTTAACTAACAGCAACAATTTCCTCTAAGATTGTTCTATTCAATGAAATAAAAAATGCAGCACATTTACCTGTTCATCGACCTCCCAATCAAAGGAAGACCGCCGTCTTCAGAGTAGCTGCCCGTTTTTCAGCGAGCACATTATACTGCCACCACCATTCTTGCCACCACAAATTCACTTCCATAGCTAGCGACCGTTTGCATCAAATAAACGATCAAACGATAACGTATATGGATCGGAAGATGAAGAAACCCACTAGCCCACATTTGATCAGTTCTCAGTTCTCTATCGAAAGTAGACCTGGACTAATGGCAATATTAGGCTTGCATTTTTTGGGCTTCAACCTTTTGCGTCATATACCGAATTCGGGCTTTCTACCATCAGAATTTTATGGGCTTTTACAACGTTTACGGTATTTTATAAAAAGTAAATAGTATAAAATTTTTAAAAATAATTTAAATAGCATTTTTGATACATATATTGACACATAATACTATTTACATGTATCATTATGTGGGGGTCTTTTGAAAACAGCTAAAAAAATTAGGGTGCCTCAAAAATGTTTTATGAACTAAAAAGGCCATTCATGATTTATAGAATAATAATATTAAAAAATTATCAGAAAAGGTTGGTTTTAGAAAAAAAACCTGCATTGGTTTACAATACGTTTAAAAAGTCAAAAACTTATAATGAACTAAGTTATTTTATATCAAATTTTCAACAAATTTTTAAAATGTCTATAAAAATAGTGTGAAATTTTAAATAAACAAAACTATTTTATATCAAGTCACATGATTACTGGTAAAATGAAGAAATTGGCTTGTGCATTTACACATATTTGTTTACATCAAGTAGAAAATAAGTTTAAATATAATTACGGCTGTACAATTAGTTTGTATAGAGTTTAGCATATACAATTAGTTTGTACAAGTGTTCTTTTTTTTTTGGGCTGTATCCAATTGTCTTTCTATGATTCAACGAAACCATCAATAATGCAATAATCAAACTTCATCCCAATACAATAATCACGCACCTAGAACAAAAATAAATAAATAAAAAAAATAACGAAAGAAAAATTGAAGAAAGAAATACGAAGAATCAAAAACTCGCAGCCGATCGGAAAGACAACATATTAAAAAATCGCTGAATGAAGACCCGCCAAGCAAATATTGAATTCCAAATATTCCAGGACAAGTAACTAAGCAATGATTTACATTTTAAAGAACAGAAATGCAACAAGAGCAGATGGTATGATTGTTTGTGATGTGTGGTGGATCAGCCCACAAAAATCCAACTACTTCTGGGTTATATGAATCCATTTTTGCTTTGCAGTAGTGCTCAAATCCTGGTTTATTTTCATTCAACTCAAAATATGCTTATATTTATTCATTAATATTTGATAATGAACAACAAGCGCGCACACACAACTGCCATGAAAAACAAACAAGGACTCTGCACCATTATTTCTAATATAGCAAGCAATTATTACAGCTTCCTAAATGGAAGGGCTGTAACACTTTATTTCTAGCTGGTGCAATTTTTGAAATTACAAATCTTCGTTTTTGGTTTCGGTGCGGAAATTGTAGGTATTGACACCTCGATACAGACCATCATTCTTGACGGCGGCAACAATCTCGCCATTAGTGAGAGTGTCTTGCTGGGTGTAGGAGAATGGAACATCGCATGAACCCAGCGTTGCCATCAGCGTAATTGTGGTCTTAGACATCGGCGGCACATCAATTGAGATTGATTTTTTCAGTTCTTTTGATCCATCCTTGGTATTTCCCCACTCGTATTCATCTTCAAATGATTTGGACACTTCGATTTTTGTTTCCGTAATCTTTGGAACACCTAATGAAACACTCATACTCATTGAAGACGAAATGGTTGTACTGTTACTCCATTCGTACTTCTCTGAATTTGTGTACGTCAATGACACATTCATTTTCTGTTTCTGCTGTGTCATGTTAGTAACACAAGAACGAGCCACGGACAGGACTGTTTCACTGTGAATTCTGGCATCTTCCAGCCGGTACACCGCATCGAAAATCTGCCTCTTTTTCACAAGCTCTTGTATCACCAGGTGGCTCTGCCTGTCAATAGTAGTGGCCCAAGATGCTGCGGCCAGACAATTAGTGGTATCAGCGTAGTCAGTGTTGCGCAAATAACGGTCATTGCCCATGCTCCGGAGGGCAATAGCGTCGTCCTCCAGTTTGACTGGCCAGAACTTTATTGAAGCGTCGGAAGCATCATATTCATTTGCAATTGGGTAAATCCAATTTGGAGTAGCCTTCCAGAATTTTCCATTGAAGTTGTGCTTCACACTAATAGTTCCATCCGGATTATTGATGATGATGTCGCCAACTCTGTTGTCACCAATATCAGTGGCTCCGAATTCCAAGTGATCGTGGCCGCCGCCACGGTGTCGTAAGTATTTCCCGTTGTTGCCCTTGATTGCCACGTGCTTTGGCAATATCACCAGTGATTCCCAATCTGTGATTGTGAAGAGAGCGCCTTGACCATTATTGTTTTCTCCGACACTCAAACAACCTTTGTATTGGTCATTCGATTGCAAGAAAAATACAGTATGTCCGCTTTGAACGTGTTGGAATCGAAATGTTACGTCGTCGGTTGTAAGGGGCTTGAACAGCGTGCAGGACCATTTGGTTTTGTCTTCTTCCACTGCCTCAGCTCCAGCAAATATGCAGTACTCGTTCTCCTGGCTGCGCCGCCAGTATTTGTTGGTGTAAAAGCATCTTATGTGGACAAATTCTTTGTTGCTCTTGGCTCTCTGAACTGTCAACTTGGAGAGTGGATCGAAAATATCATCCCCATCAGCTCGAATGTATCGGCGCAGTGTTCCTTCTTTCACAGCACGCAAATACTTGTCGCCGTCTTTTGTTTTAAAAACGCAATATCCTGGAATCACTGGCGCCATTTTCCACTCCTTTTGATATGTATAGTGTTAGAATTTAGAGCTGATGTTCGCTTTCCTTCGGCATTGTCATATATAGCCAAAGTTGATAGCTTTTGGCAGCTGAGTTCGCTACCCAATTTTCAAATAATTTTTTAATTATTTTCTAATTCATATTCGTATTATTAATTTATTTTTTAAAATAGTATATTTTTATTAATATTCTTAGCTAATATACCTAAAATAACTTAAATTAATTTCGCATATAAATTCTATTTAGCATACACATATTATTATTTTTACATATAAATATTTTTCTTGCATACCAAATTAGTTCAAATATTATTAATGCATATAAATTTTTTTTCCGCATACAAATTTTTTTGATACTAACTTTTCTAATTAGGAAAATGTATATGAGAACTTGAACTATGTTCATAAATTATATTTTGTACTTGTTTTTGGTAAATGTGATGGGTGTCGTATCCACCAAAAATAAAAACCTGCTATCCATATAAAACAAACTTGTAAATAGGGTGAGAAGAGTCGAACCCTAGAAACTAGCTTGTCGTAAATAACCAGAATCGAAATTAAAAACAAACTAAAATAAAGAGGGGAGATTAAAGATTGAAACGAAATTAATTAATCAAAATCTAATTACAGATAAGTTATAGCCAGAAAGAACGTCGGCCCAACCAATTCTAGTAATAGGTTCCTAAGATACGATCTAATAACAACCCCTAATTAACTAGTAATCCTAAGTACGAATGATTTAACTGTTAATTACATTAAAACCTAGTAGAACCCTACCCAGATTAACAGAAACTACGAGAATCCATTTAAATCTGATTATATTCTTCCTTAACATAACCCAAAAGGTTCTACCCAATCAGACTATATTAATTACTACTCTATCGATCTAACCAAACAATTACGGATTTGATTCTATCGAATAGCTATGGAAATTGCTATCAAATAAACTATGGGCCCTGTTAATTCATTCAATAGAATTTCACTAGAGGATATATTTTCTCAATAAATCACAGAAAGAATATAAATGCAACAAAAATTAAGAAATTTAATTAAGTTTATTAATCTCACAATCCAAATCAAACTTCTACCTTAGTTTAAGCCTTAACTGAACAAAGATTGTGAAATTAGCTGTTCCAATACACAAATCACGTTCTCCTATTTCTGGTGGCGAAAAGTAATAAGATTTCAATTCTGGATGAATTCATTGGAGAACTTTGATTCAATGATGAATTGTTACAACCAAATCAAAGGAACAAAACACAAAGAAGATTACAGAGTCTGGAAGTAAGAAAATGAAAATTGAAGAATTACAACAAAACTTCTCTTCTATTCTGGAAAA
>CANUEY010108962.1:0-62135 GCA_948099555.1 Croton setiger
TATATATATATATATATATATAATATTATGCCATAGTGATTGGTAACCAAGTGAAAAAAATTAGTTCGATAATAAATTTTGAAACAGTTTGTAGTTTAAAACGTTAAAAATTTTTTTTAATATTCGATAAAGTAGTTTGTAACGTAATTTTTAAACAATGAAAAACTAACTTTAGTTTTTAATATTTTATAAACAGTTAACACAAACAGTTAATAACTACCGAATAGTTACACATTACTTGGACAATTAATTTTATTGAACAAATCCTTAATAGGTGTAATACATTTTTCATAATATTATTAACTAAAATATGGTTTTCGTTCCATAAAAATCAATTTTTCTTTTTTTTATGCATCCTAAAAGTTAGCACATTTTCTCTAACTTAGTCCATTTATTATGAAATATTTTATATTTTCTCTGATTTTATTTTAACCCGTAGCTTTCTTTACAACTTGTTTATGATTGTGTTCTATAACAATTTTTAAAATAATTTTTAACGTTTTTATTAGTCAAAATACTAAAAATTAGTTTTTATGTAGTTATTTTAATTATTTAAGTAGCATTTTATCAAAAATTAACTCATATATTTTTTAGCGTTTTGTAAACAACTAATACAAATAGTTAAACGCTACTCAAACAATTAGTTTTACCGATCAGACCCAATAAATTTTAACAATAGTTATGAATTGTAAAAAATAATCGATATTTTATTGAAAATATAATGAAAGAAAATTATATAGGATAAATGTGAGCACTATTTCTCTCTCCCCCACCGATCTGTATGACTTCTTCAATCCCAAACTTTTTTTTTCCTACCATCTCCTATTTTTAGTAGTTTTTTCTTATTTACGTTTGAAATAAATAATTTTAGATTCTATATATTTTGATAGATTTAATTTTTTTTTATTTTCAATAATATTCACTTTTTAATATAAATATTGATAAGTATTAAAAAGATATATAATATTTAATTAATGAAGTATTGAGTATATTTAAAATAAATAAATATATAAGAAGAAAATATAACAAAGTTAAAAAAAAAAGAATGCTTTTTTTTGGTTCCGATTTTTTTTTTAAATTTTGTACATCTAAGGATTATTAAACAAGCCCTTCGTTAAAATTTGTTCGAAAATTAAATGAATTGATTCAATAATTAAACAAGCCCATTGTTTTAAATGAGATTTCAAATTTGTTACAAGTACGTTTAAGGGTTTTTTTCATCCGAATTTGTCAACTTTAGCTATGTAATCAAAATAAATCTAACTTTAATTTATAATTTATAATTAACAGAAGTATGAATATTTAATTTTTTTATCGATAGTTTGTTTGATCAAAATTAAAATTTTCAAATAATGTTTCATATTTAATCTTCGGTTAGGATTAAATTGAAAATTTTCAATTTAAAACTCAATTTTCATTTTTAGTATCTCCCTAGAATGTGTAAACAGTTCAATTTTTGTCACCGATATTTTAATTTTTATTTTAATTCTTTAAAAATATAAATATAAAATTTTTCATATATAAGTTAACTTATGACCAATATATATATAAGTTAACTTATATGACCAATAAAAGGGGCATGTGAAGTCGGCGACTGGCAAACAAAAAGTTAACTGGTGCGTGTTTAAAAATTTGTATGTATTGTAGATTGTTGTGGTAAAGGGAAAATGGGCCTAGGGAATGTATTGTTGTTTGGCAGAGGGAACGTATTCTCATTTTGTGGGATATATACAAAACCAGAGTTTAGCGGTGCTATGTTTCTTAAATTTTATTATTGTGTTCTGGACTGGACAGTTTAGCGGTGCAATGTTCTAGAGACTTCTTAAATTTTACTATATTTTAAGTTTTAGCGGTTCATGATTTCCTCGTCAACTATTTGCACTTATCTCAATTAAAATTTGTAATTTGATAACTATTTGCAGTGATCTCAATTAAAATTCCTAATTCGATAATTTAACGAGTCAATCACTTCACTCCTAAATTTTAAATTTACTAATAGTCTCATTTAATTTTATTTTTATTTAAAAATGTGTATTAAATTAATTTTTTCGATTCAAAATTTTATATTTATTATAATATAATGATTAACTAATAATTTGTATATATAATTTTTTTTCTCTCATTTAGAATTTTATATAAAATGAACCGTATTTGAATTATTCGAACTCAATAAAGATCATCTAAAATGAGCTCAAAAAATTTACAAGCCAAATTAAATTTCACAGTAATCAGTTCAACTCATTTATATTTCTAGATTATTTGAAGGATTGTTATGAGTAAATGGGAGAAAAAATTAAATTTTGTGTTTGTTTTAATTTATGATTCAATTTTATAGAAAAGTTGAACTTCTGAATATGTAGCCTTGTTAATTACTTTGCCACATATGGTAAATTATTTTCTCATAAAAAACCATGAAAAAGTTATTTTTAAAATTTTTTTTCTACAATCTAATAAAAATAATTATTTTGGAGAAAAAAATTATTTCTATCAACACACTATAATTCAAGTTTGCTATATTTAATTTAAAGTAGAAAATAACTTTTATTGGAAAATATAATTTTGATAACCAAACTGCTTTGTGTTTTTTTTTTTTTAAAGAATTAGTTTAGTATTATTGTAAGCTACTCTTAGTAGCTGGCCTTTTAGGAGATGGTTGCTCACTTTCATAGACAGAAGCAGAGGGTTGGACATGCACAGGTCAACTTCAGTAACATTCGGCCCCCACGCAATCGACCTTGACACTTAGAATCCTTGGATCTCGATAACTTCAGATCCTTAGGCTCTAATTTACTTACGGCCTGCTAAATCTAATTGGGCGCGAGGATTCTGGGATTCCACCGCCACAGCTTCCCTATATAAGCGAACCCCAAATGTTGCTCTAAGGACTAAGTCAGGCTTTCAATAGGTGCAGTGAGCATGGACCTTTGGATTTTCAGTCTTGCGCTCCCCCAGTAGCTGACCTTAGATAGCAAAAATAATTTCTGGAAAAGAGATAGTGAGTGAAAATCAAGAGGGAAGGGATAACACACCTTCCTTTCTTTTCCCTCTAGAGGGTCGACTTACACCCCTACCTTCTAATGAAAATCGCGACCCTTTTACCTCCGGTGGTAACACGATCTCAACAATTAGGGGAAGGATCAAACCTGAATTTAAACATCTCACCTGAAGATTTCTTAAGGCGCTTATCGGGGAACAATCTTTTCCCTATTGGACTTCAAACACCAACTTCATACTACCAGCAGTCGTCAGGTACTTCTAGTATCCATGTCTCAAGCTCGACAAATACTAGGCCACTTAATTTGAATACCTTATCGACCTCGTTTGAAGAGTAGTTGTTAGGGTTACTGAGCTAAGTTATTCAGCATCATCCCCGAATCGTCATCCCAGTCATCAAGCGTCAGCTACCACCATTGCAGTCAACAACTCCCAAGGTTCAGGGTGTTAGAGGTCCTTTTAACACCCGCCTAAATGATGGAATGGATGCTGAGGACAATGGCCGATGAGGGTTAGAACAAGCTAGTTGATTAAGAGAAGAGGATGAACAACTTTTGAGAGAAGGTGGAGGTCTCGACTGTCATAGGGGTCGCTCCTTTAGTCGTGCTAGCCTAGGTGTAATAGGTTGATCGTCTTTAGGGAGCGTAAAGTGAGTATACCACCCTTGAGATACTGGGATGATGACGATGGAGAGGATTATGAGTGGACTCCAAATGAGTTTGGGAAGTATGGTGAGGATTATGGAAACAACAATGGACCCCGTTTAGGAGAACAGCTCACTAAAGCTAGGTTAATAGAGATGATGAAGGAAGTACAACAAGGCGATGATGAGGACGAGACTTCCAATCAATGTCACCTTTTTCGTTAAGTATTGAGAAGGCTCAGCCACTTTCAAGAATGTATACTCAGGGAAGGGTAATCCAAAGAGCCATACGAGGAATTATCACGATATTATGCTCGCAAGGGGGACTACTGCTATCTTGATGTGTAAATACTTTCTTGAGACATTATCCGATGATGCTGGTGAATGGTTCCATCATTTGCCCAGTAGGAGTATTACGAGCTTCAAAGAGTTGGTTGATAATATGATATAGGAATTTAAGAAGAACATACCAAAGAAGAATGAAGCTTCTAAAAGCAAGTTTGTTATTAAAGGGGAAGATGAGCACTTGGACAAATTTGTTGAAAAAGAATATTATTTTAATTTATCTTAGATGACAAATGAAATAAAATCAGATTGCAATTCTTACAAAAATATTACAATCAAAGAATTAGAAAATATTCTTGCACTTCCTTAGCAACTAAGCAGGATGTGGAAAGTTGTACAGAGTCGTGATTGAAAAATTGGAAATAGAACAGATCTCCGTTGTCCGTGCAAGATGATTGACATCAGTTGTCGCATCATCGCCTGCTTGACTCGCCGATGAAGAATATTGACGGCGGTGAGTCAACGACAGTGTTTCTGTGAAACTGCAATCTAAAATTTCAGCTAAGATTGAAAATGATTGAATGGACCAAGATTGCATTTTATTTCCCATCTGAATTCTTTTTTTAAAATTTTTATTTTTAAATAATAGCAACAAGGTAAAAGTATAAAAATTAATATTTCACTAATTTTAAAAAAGTATACTAATTTTTTCAAATAAAATGTTCAAAGTATGTTATTCCACATAATTTCTCTTAATAATTTTTCATTTTTCCTTAGTTCTGAAAGCAATTCTTATTTCACCATTTTTTATTATTATAAAAAATACTATTTTATTATTATCAAAAATACTATTATCGATTCTAATACACTAAAATAAGTGTTTAATTTATTAAGCTAATAAAAAAACTGAATTGTTTAATTGTCTACATAAAGATATTTTCACTAATCTATTATTAAAAAAAAAATTAGAAAAATGTTGTTGACAATTGTTCTTATAACAATAAAAATTTAGTTGACCACCATTAAAAAAATTAAAAATGCTAGTTGACTATATTTAAGAAAATAAAAAAAATAAAATCTTTGCTAAAATACTTTCTTCCAAACAAGTGGGAAATGTCACATCAATCCTACATGTTGTTCAAGCAAACATTATACCTTTAATAATTGATAGATTGTATTTTTTTGAGAAATTTTTTATTTAATATTTGATTTTTATGTTAATTTTTAATGAGGGTCTTAACTTAGGGGCTTAAATTGTGGGATTGTTGAAGTTCATTTCAGAAGCATTAGTTGTTAATGTCAATATGCCTTCAAACAAACACACACAACTCTTACAATCAAACCATCAAATGAACCTAACTTGTTGCAGGTGCCTAACTAATGCATTTATAAGTCTCACTCTAATGACCCATTTTCCAATACATTTTCTCACAGAAAAGCATATCCAAACAAGTTGAATATTAGTTGTTAAAACACAGAAACAGTAATTAAATGTACCATAAAACAAAGTTCTTTTGTATGCCCATCTTCTTCTTGGTGGTTTTGACAAGTCCAAGGTAAAATGATCCATGAACACTGAAAGCCTAGTATGTTTCTAGCCTCCTAAACTCTATCAACACCCAATAATCCAGGAGAATAATCAACTGGATTGTAAATATTCAAATGGGGTTTAACGATTGCCTTTTTGCCTGCATCAGTAATACAACACCATTCAGGTCCAGTTTAAGGAGAAAATTCAACTGGAAACTAATGCATAAAAATTCCAATTGTTTATGTAAATGAAAATTTTGCAAGAACAATGATACATTTGGTTGGCTTACTTACATTTTTTTTCTGCTCAAGTTCTTCAAGGAATTTATTAGGATAATCCATATAATCACCACATTCTTTCTTTATGGTAGCTGACAGATCTTCTCTTCCAGCCTCCTCAAGATTCCTGATCAAGATTGCAAATGTTAATTTATCAGGGTTACAACCTGATGCCTTCATTCTGTTATATGTTTCCATTGCCTTCTCGATCCTATCGACTTGCAGATAAGCTCCAATCATCTCAGTGAATGCTCTTGTATCAGGTTTCAAACCTTCCTTTTCTAGTTTTGAAAATAACTCTTCAGCCATTTCAATCAATTTGTTCTTTCCCAACATCTCAATCATGCTATGATAGATCGATAGATCTGGTTTATACCATATTTCCTTTTGCATGAACTCGAAGACCTAAATCTTGATTCCAGTTCAGACACAAACACAAAATATGGAAAAATAAACAAATAAAAAAACACAAAAAAGAACAAGTTAACATTGGCCTTGGCCAAAAGGATAATAAAAAAAGCTCAAACATGGAAAATTCAATCCTCTCTCTTGATACAGCAAATACCATGAAATGCTAGTTTTAGATAATTGAAGTTTATGAAATTCATTTGCAACTCCATACATTTCAGGTTTTATACAAAATAGTACTCATTTATAATCCTATCTAACTAATTTAGCTGAAACAGTTATTTTAGAACCCAATCCTGTGATAATATCGAAGCAAGCTGGTTTAGATGAGGACAGACTTCTAATTGACTTAAAACTTGTAAATACATAATATGAGAATTTGAAATTTCTGCTGCAAATGGAGTGAATATCACATTCAAACATGAAAGCAAGTTGTGACAAATTCGAAATTAAGATTCTAATTCGCCAAAACATCATCAAGCATCTATCTATAGTTTCAGAAAAAAGCAACTAAAACCCCAAATTGCAGAAACAATCCTCTGCATATAATACCTTATGATACTTAAAGATTAAAATTTTATGCAAAAAATTGCAAACTTTAATGAAGGGGTTCCAAATTCAGTATAATGTCATTCTTGGAGGAATTTGAGTTGCTTGAAAATGAATAATAAGCAATAGCAGGAAAGAAAGAAGCTACCTTGATAGCCAAATCCAATTCATTTTGGCTTTTCAAGACTTCAAGGGTATCAAGCAAGTCAGTTTTGATGAGCCTTGAAATTTTACCCTTAAAAACCTCTTTCAATCTAAGATTGGATGTTTTGGCGAGTTTTAGGGACTGAATTGCTTGTATGGCTTCTGTTGATAATCTCTTCGACCTCCATAAGGGTTTCCTCGACCTTCCTCTTAAGCTACAGGTGACAAAGGAAGATGACCCAAACACAACCTTTTGGGGAATTTCAACTAGTTTTTGTGGAAAAAACTGAAACTTGAGATCACCCATTAGCGTAGATTTCATGGTTGCAATGCTGATAAGAGAACTAGGAATTTACTACCATGTATATATGTAAATCTCGAGGCAAACGACGATGTGTACGGTTAAAACGGCAGCGTAAAGTTAGCCTATTTTTGGTGTTGAAAAGAAGTTTCGGCTTGACCAGTTAAGCTAATTTCTGTCTCCCAAAAAAGAATGGAGGGAAGGTGGAGAAGATGGTATTATTGGGCGATAATGGTGGTTCATATAGTGGGTATACTGGTATTCACTAGAGGATTCTTGCTTACTAGAACTGAGCTTCCTTATTTTAGTCACTGCTCTGACATTTATCCATCTCCTTGCTTTATACCCTCTCCTAATAAATCTTCCTCTTCTTCTTCCGATTCTGATTTCAATACTGGCAGTATTAGCCAAGACCAGTACTGCTGGACTAGACCTGGAGTCGATCGTCTTGTTATTATTGTTCTTGATGCTCTCAGGTAACTGGGATTTATTTATTTTCTTTGTTTTTCAAAAAATTTTGATCTTTGTGTGATTTTTTAAATTATTTCTTGTTTTCAGGTTTGATTTTGTTGCTCCGAGCACATTTTTCCCAGGTTAATCTTCAATTCTTAAATTCTTATACATCTCTCTCATACTATCAGTGGCAGTCGATTTCGTTTTGGTTGAATAATGTTGATATTCATTGGTATAGAAACAAAACCATGGATGGATAAGCTCCCAGTTTTACAAAAAATGGCATTTCAACAAGGTTCATCTGCTAAGATTTTCAAAGCTGTTGCTGATCCTCCTACTACAAGTCTTCAACGTCTGAAGGTCTGTATATATTTCTTATTTCTCTCTTTTTACCTTTGATTCCTCTCCTTGGTTAAATCTGTTAGTTGCTATTTACAAATAAGTTCCATGTGATTTCTAGGGCTTGACCACTGGTGGACTGCCAACTTTTATTGATGTTGGAAATAGCTTTGGTGCTCCTGCAATTGTTGAAGATAATTTTATACATCAGGTTTGCCTGTTATTTCCTATGGAGACTGGGATATATTTGACTTTCTTTTCTCATTTTGAGTTTTGAATTTGAAATATGTCTTGAATGTATATCTGGTTTCCATATAAATCTCATGAGACTATCCATTTCCAGTTGGTTATGAACGGGAAGCGAGTTGTGATGATGGGTGATGACACATGGGTTCAGTTATTCCCTCATCATTTTAATAAATCTTATCCTTACCCATCTTTTAATGTTAAAGATCTTCATACGGTAATAGTTTTGTACCCATAGACTTCATTTGGTGTATGTTCTCTATGACTGATGGTCTATTAATATGGTGAAACTATTATGTTCCAGGTTGACAACGGTTGCATTGAGCATCTACTTCCATCCCTACATCAAGAAGACTGGGATGTACTTATTGCACATTTTCTTGGTGTGGTAAGATTGTGATGCCTTGTCCATGCAAGTTCCTGAAATTTATGTATCTTCTACCGAAAAAATATTCTTGTAGATGAGTGCATTGCTCAAGTAGTTATGAATGTGCTACAATTCTTACTTTTTATCCCGATCTTGCCATTCAGTGATCAAATTTTGTAATTCTTGCTTCCTCTTCGGGAACTAGGAAAAATCATAATCTTTTTCATAAAATTGTGGAGCAGTGCCTGTTTCTGATAAGGACCTCATCTTATCTTTATATTTTTTATAATGAATTAACTATGACTGCCAGTTTCATGGCGAGCATGTTTAATCATCATTCTCTAATTGCAAGATCTTTATGGTATGGTTGCTTAAATCAAAATACTGATAAATGGATTTGTTATTATGAATAGTGTTCGAATGGAGTTTTTTTTTTTTTTTTTTTTCATTGGATGAAATTCAAACCTGGCTAGAAATTATCTTTCTTTTATTCCCCATCGACATTGTTTGTTGCTAAATCTGAGTAAATACCATTCAGGAATAACATTTCCCAAATTCTTCACCTGTTTCTTTTTTGGTGCTTAATTTAAGAAAATATTGTTGCTCTATCCTTAATCCTTGTGGGAAGCTGAAGCTTTTGGTCTATGACATTTACAGGATCATGCTGGGCATATATTTGGAGTTGATTCTATGCCAATGACAGAAAAGTTGCAGCAATACAATCTCATTCTAGAGGTACTTCTTATTTATTCAAATTGACGATGTTTTTGCTTTCTTGCATATATCCTAGTCCAAGCAACATAAATTGGGATGTTACTTTATGGTAAATTGGTCAGAATTTTTGGAGTTATAAAATTGCTGTGTACCATTCTGTTGTGCAGTTATGCCATCTATCGCAAAGGATTAAAATTTGTAAAGGCTTAACAAAATTATTGTGGGAAACAATTTGTATTCAACCTTTACTTTTATGCTTCTACGGGCGCTAGGCACATATTTCTGGTTTAACCTTTCCTTCTCTCTCTCCAGAAACCTTTTTTTTTAAGTTATTCTTCTGCATCGGAAGGTTGTCTAGTTGCCTCTGATTTTACTGTGCTTATTTAAACACTTTTCAGGCTCCTGTATTAAAACTTTAAAGTGCCTCTTGATGCTTTCCAACTATTTTATTTTCTTTTTCTTCATTTCAATACACATTTTAACAAAATTCTTTGATTAGATATCTTGTGCATTTTTATTTATAAATAAAAAAATGTCAGCTATCTCAGGCTAGAAGAAACATGAATGAAATTAAAAAACTTTGAGCAGTCTAAATTGTTTTAGTTAAGAATAGCAAATGTTCCCAGGATTATTATGAAAATAAGACTTCATGATAAAGATATTATGTTACTCAGAACAAAAGCACATCCTTGAGGAAATTAATATGACAACTATTTATACCAAAAAGAAAAATGATTTGTGATCTTCTTTCACCCTGAAACAACAGGGGCTTAGAGGAATCCTAATTCTACTATGGAATAGGTGCTACATCGACTTTTCAGATATCCATTCTTTAGTTACATTTCTTACACGTCCATGTATTTTTTGCTTCAGAAAGTAATCCAAGAGTTGAAGAGCCAGTCTGGGCCAGGTGGGCTACATGAAAATACTCTTCTTCTTGTGATGGGTGACCATGGACAAACGCTTAATGGTGATCATGGTGGAGGGAGTGCGGAAGAGGTATGTTTTATGTCTTTTCTTGAGTAACTAGATTTGATTTTATCTTCTTTTACACTTTTTTTTTTTTAATTGGATCCTCGAATATCATTATGCAGGTGGAAACATCAATTTTTGCCATGAGTTTTCAGCAGCGTCCATTTTCCATTCCACCTGAACTCGACACTTCTTCTTGTGAAATGGATCTGGTATTGCTTCTATCATTAACTGAACACACTTTCTCGTAGCTCAAAAGCATTTATCATCTTCCACTTTAACTGATACATTTCTTCTTTCTTATTTTGTCTTTGCATTAGATAATGGCATACTATCTTTCTCCCTGTTATTAGCTTGTTTGACCATGTTTCTTCTTCCCAAATTTAACAATGCATTAGGAAAAGTGAAAAAGGGAGAGGGGAGTGGGGTGAGTCATAGGAAACTAATGACAAATGTGAATATGCTTTTGTCATATTGCTGTCCTATTATAAATTCATTTTGCTTTATAAAAACTTGAAAAAGGTACATCTTAGGCACTGCTTCCAATTATTTTGATGGATGATTCATGTTATCCCTTCTATATCCTGCAAGAAAAGTAACTTAGCCAGTTTTGTGTCAGATTGAAATTGATATATTTAACTCCTTAATAGTTCATTCAAAGTTAATCCATCTTCTAAATGAATTACACTCTATATTCTGATTTCAGGATGGGAAGCAAATGTGCGTTGGCACCATGCAACAGGTGAGGGTGATGTTCTTCTTTTGTGCTTAATATATATATATATTGAGATTAACTTGATTTCATTCAGATCTAGCTCTTATTATGAAATGTACTTATTCAGCTAGCTCTCTGCAGCTTGATTTTGCAGTGACTGTTTCAGCTTTACTTGGCGTCTCTTTTCCCTTTGGAAGGTGCAGTGTAAGCATCCTTGATTAACTTATGGTTTTACTTTATTCATGTAATATTTTTTTTTTTATATGTGTGATGATTTTGAGACTAATTGACCAAAGCAAATTGAACATGTACCTTGCTTTGTATATTGCTGTAGCCGGTCAGTGATTGGCAGAATGCTGATGTGTATTTATGAGAGTTAGAGTTATTTTATGCCAGTGCTGATCTCCTTTAACTCAGTTACTTTGACATATTGTCTTTATTGAAGGCAGATAAGTAATCATCAGGAATGTTTTTGGTGTAACAAGATTATGATTAATATGCAGACAAATTTTATCCTCTTTACTATTTTGTTTCTTTATTTGTTATAATATCTGAATGCTAAGAAAACTGGATGTGCCAAAAGTTGTTGTTTAAGTAGCTATACATTTACAGGAATGATACAGGCTTTTTTTTTTTTTTTTTTTTTTCCGTTAGTGTTGTTTTTGCTGTGTTGGAAATCTGTATGCTCCTTGAAGTGGAAGTCTATGGGTTCTAAAAAGTAAAAAGTCAAAGACCTTTCATGTTTTTCAGTTCTGCATTTGTCGTTTTTCCGTAGTAAAAGGTTCTTGTGTGTAAATTCTGTTCGGAATAGGTGTTTTTCTTCAGTTGTAATCACTATATCACTTTTTCTTGCAACACTTTTTCCTGGGATTAATTCTTGTCAAATTGCAATCTAATAGTTTTTCCTGTGCTGTCTCCTTTCAGTATTGGTCTTGTTAATCCTGAGCTATATGCTTTAGGTGTTTTCATTTAGAATATGCATTCTTCATTCAGAATAGTTTTTCTTCAGTTGTAATCACTATATCACTTTTTCTTGCAACACTTTTTCTTGGGATTAATGCTTGTCAAATTGCAATCTAATAATTTTTTCCTGTGCTCTCTCGTTTCAGTATCGGTCGTGTTAATCCTGAGCTATATGCTTTAGGTGCTGGTACATGGAATTTGGAAGGCATCCAAGAGGGAAATTGTAAATATCAGTCAAAATTGGAAAAATGGGTTCAAAATTATGCACACACACTTTGTATAAATTCTTGGCAGGTACATTTACTTCACTCCACTACTCTTGGAATTATAAGATACATATTTAAGTGGCATAGTACATGTTGCTATGTTCGAATACTTATTGGAATGAAAGCTAGCTCCGAGATCCATCGGAATGTAAATTAACATAAGGTACTAATGTGGGATTTCATTAAAAAAGAAAAAAAAGTAAAAGATAGAAAGAAAATGCATAAACTTTATCTGATTTAATTGACAAATAAGTTCGATACAACTATTTTGTAGTGACTTAGCTGTGATTTCTTAGTTTTTATCACTCTTGTTTCAACCTACCACCCAGCCTTACCAATGTTGTAAACTGTTCTTCTCTAGGTCAAAAGATACATTGATGTTTATTCTGCTTCAGCAATGATTGGATTTTCCTCAGAGGACTTGCTTCATATATCAGATGTATATAACAAGGCAGAGGAGAAATGGTCAAGCACTAAGGAGTTGCTATTTTGTAAAAATGGCAGCCATGTCTCCTTGTTGCCAGAGCTTACAAAGCAAATTGATGCTTATTTTAAGTTTCTATCAAATGTTTCTGAGCTGGCACGCTCCAAATGGACTGAATTTAATATGAAGATGATGGGCACTGGTCTTGTGATTATGTTAATATCACTACTTATTGTATTTCTTGCCATTCAGCAAGACAACTTATCGCGCATTGTTCATTCTTCTTCTGGAGATTGTAGGATTTCCTTCGAGTTAATAGTTGCTATCTTTATTGTGGCAGTACGTGCATGCAGCTTATTTTCAAATAGTTACATTTGTAAGTTAAAAACTAGTCATCCTGTCAAGAATGTTTGTCCTTTTTTTTTACTTTCTTCCTGTGCTTTTGCTGATATTTTTATTTTCTTTTGAGCTCAGTGGAAGAAGGAAAAGTGGCAAATTTTCTATTGGCCACAACTGGGATTCTCAAGTTACGCTACTCAGTCATGAAAAGGAATATGTTACTTGAGGTACGTATCTGAAACTTTGAGGATTGATAACCGTGAGTTCATATTCTGATAGCTTAACGTAAGCTAAATTCATTCTGGGATACTGACTTTTTTCGGAAAATTATATGCAGGCAGTAATTTTTCTTCTGTTGATCTCCATTCTCAGATTCACCATTGAAGCAGGGTTGTCAAAGCAGGCTGCCACTTCCCAGTTTATGAGTGCATCTCCTTCATGGATGCTTGGGATTGCCCCAGGCCATCCAATATGGAATTATTTATCTGAAATTGCGCCTGTTCTGGCTTTAATATTATTATCATGGATACTGTATAGAACCAGCAAAAATTGTCGGGGAATTTGGAAATACGTTATCTGGGGAACCATTGCCAGCTATGTACTTATAGCAGTGCACTGGGGATCTGAAAGTAACCTATCAAGTCTGGCTCTGTTGCTTCAAGGAATCGGAATAAATTACATCCCCAGAATAGTATACTCTATCGGCTTAGGTCAACTGTTCTTACTGACATTTGGCCAACTTTTTACTGAGGATAAAACTTCCGATAAAAGCCAGAGCTTGATAACTAAAGCTGTGACCCTGTCATCTGCATGGAGTTCAACAATCATTATTCTGTCAGGAAAACAAGGATCCTTGATTGCATTAGCGGCGGTTGTCGGAGGTGCTTATTCTTTAATATTTCTTTAGAGTCCATTTACTTAGCATTGCTGTTTGAGTTATTGGTGAAAAAGTCACTTTCTTATATAAAAGTCTTCTCTTTGCAGGTTATTGCATTGTGAGACTAGATAGTATGGAAGAAGATGCAATTACTGGGACTTCCAAGACATGGAAATTCAATCCCTTTGCTGTCACACAATGGAATCTTTTGTCTGTCTGTCTATTTTTTGCCACGGGTCACTGGTAAGATAAGATGCTTGTTAATTACTTAGCTGATCATGTATAGACAAAGCTTGTTTCAAGTATTGCTCTCTAATGTCTTCTATATTTCATTACCATTTACAACATTTCAGGTGTGCTTTTGACGGCCTTCGCTATGGTGCTGCATTTATTGGGTGAGTCTTGGATATGTGTGCATGATTTTGTTTGTCCTGATCCACTTTCAGTTGACCGTTATGTTGAACCAAGTTATTACCAATCAATGAATAATTTGAGTTCCACATGTTTTCAGGTTTGATGAGTTTGTCCTTGTTCGTCAAGCTATCCTTCTTACAATAGAAACATTTGGCTTTTCACTCATTCTTCCTATACTCGGACTTCCATTCCTTGCCTTGCGCCAATACTCATCGCATCATCAGACCAACCACAGAAAAAGTCATGTTTTCTCGCAACTTTCTCAGGTACTTTCATTACCTGGATGTTTTTTTACCTTCTTCAAGGGGTCCTGAAATATCCCTTCATGAGTTGTCTTCTATGTTTTCTTTGTCGTTTATTTAGGATAATGAATTATCTTTCTATGTTTCAGATGTACATGATGTTTGGACTAATAACAGCCACAACAGTCACTGCAACTATAATGTGTGTCGCCATTCAAAGGCGCCATTTAATGGTAACACTCCTCACTAGAACTTACATGCATGTGTATATTGATGATTTTCATTTAATCCATTTTGAAATTTGTGGCAGGTATGGGGTTTGTTTGCGCCAAAATTCGTGTTCGATGTGGTGGGTTTGATCCTCACAGATGTTCTAATTTGCTTGGCTTTACTGTTCTACTCTGGCAAAGCAGAAGATGCAGCAAGGCAAGATCAGACTGGAGAAAAACCAATTCCTGGAAAATAATTTTGACTCTGTAGTATAAATTATTCCAATCAATCTCACTTTTTTTGCTAACACAATTGAAAATTTTACTTGATGCTCCCATTTTTTGACAGCATGAGCATCCTTGATGTGAAAAGCTGGCACATGACAAGTTTCACAGTTTGGTAGAATACAAGTTACATATGTATTTTAGTGGAAACTAGATAGTAAGCCCGGTTTGTTATTTTAATAAATGCAAGTTATATTTACATATAAAGCATTATATTTACATTATACAAAAAGATGACATAAAATATTTTGTAATAATAATAATAATTAGCTAAAAAATTATCATAAATTGTGAAGTGAATGTGAATAATTGTTACCTTATTTTGGGATGTTTGTCAGGTCAATGTCTGACTCCTAAGATTGGAATCTCTTGGAATTTGTTTGATGTTATGGCTGAAATATAGCAATAGATAGGATAAAGACATAAATGGTTAGCTTATCATAGCATTATCACTGTAAATAATTATCATATTCTGCTCAATATAAAAAATTATCACTGAGCAGTTAATTCTAAGCATGAAGGCAAGTAATATCTTGTTATTGTGCAGCAGGGACAACATTTTTATTGTAACACATTTTTTCTTAAGTAACTTGAATAGAATTATTAGTGCAATATCCTGGAACATTACTCAACTATGAAAAATCAATGATCTGCATGTATAAAGGTGAATGCTTGCTAAGAGAATAATGAGAATTATCATATCTAAAAGTTTATCCAGTATATCTTAATCAAGGGAAAAAAGCTTTTTAGAGTGAATGTGCAAATAACCTTGATTCAGCTGGTTCTAATATTATCTCTATCAGGCAAAAAGAGCAACTAATGTACATGCATGGTTTACACAGCCCAATTTTACATGTAAGCATAACAAATTGGTTAAAACCCAATTTTATGAATTGGATTTGGATTTGAGAAACTTCCTATTTTGCTGGCAGAGGATTTAGGAAGTAAAGAGAAAATGAGATCATTTGGTTCACAACGAATGATTAGCAAACTACTTTCTTTAACTGCACTAAAATCACTTGTATCTAGATTAGATAATGACAAGAACAATTTTTTAATCAAGTTTTTAAAATAAGGGACAAAAAATAGCAAAAAAAGAAGCAACAACACCAGACTCAGGCTTCCTTTGATTTGCAGGCATTTAAGCTTTTTGCACAAAAGGAATTATATAGCAAAAAAATTTTATATCATTTGTTGTTATTTAGACTCTATCATTTCTGTGAAATAAGATGAATTTATTAGAGCTTCAACTACTTTCCAGATAAACTGGATTAACAAAAGCTAAAAATATGAACAGCACCTCCAAAAATAGATCCCCAAAATGTATTTTATGACCATGTTCAATGAGAAGATCAGTTAAACAACTATATTTCAAAAATATTTTAAGTTATAAACTAACTTGTAATGTCACTTTTCCAATGTGTTTTATGATTGCAGTAATCATTAGAATTCAACTGAATTATCCATTTAAACTAAAGAAAGAAAAGAAAATGGAAGTAGAAAACTAACTTGAAGGAGTCGAAATTGCTGCTGCACTTGAAGCTGTCTCAAGTTCAATACAGCCACTCTTCCTTCATTGGTAAAACCACGTCCACGTCCCTTATCCAGCTAAGAGACCTCGAATTACTGTATCAGCAAGCTTCAAACCTTTTTTTCCACAAACATATATATCAAAGTCACAAAATTGATAATTCATTATTAAAAAATAAGAAGAAAATAATTTCTAAGAGGCATTTCATCAAACACCTTTTCAGCAAATTTTAGAACGTAATAACATCAAAATACATATATAGAGATAAAATAAAATACAAAGAAACCAAAATCCAACACAAATAGAGAATTAAAAAATTACTACTTCAACTTTGACGCAGAAAAATTCACACCCATTTGCACTTGGAACTGAAAAATTAAAGAACCAATCAAATTCTAAATTCTCAAAATATAAATCAAGAAGAACAAATTTTGTAAAAAAAAATAAATTATTTTTAAGTTTATTACTACTATATAATTTATGAAGGATTAAAAGGTAATTTCGCAGATGTGTCACGTGGAAAATGATTTATACGTGCCAACGTAATCATCATATCCGAAATTGTCCTCTCGTTCCAGAAGCGAACAATACAAGAAGAAAGCAAAGAACAGCTGAGGAAATAACTCAACAATGGGCATATCACCCTCTAAACGAGTTAATTCCATTCTCTCCAACTCGTCCGAGTTCATCTCTGCTTGCGACTCAGCCTATACACACTGCCTTTCACTTACTCCGCACGCTTTCCAAGGAGTTCTGCCGTATCAACTAACGACGGCCTCTGATTACATCTACGCCACCGTCTCCTCCTCCACCCAGAAGCAGCGGCTCATCCTCCAGTGGGTCCCGTCTCCCCCAACGCAGACTCAAATCGATTCTGCTCTCCGAGCCATCGCTGGGGAACGGATCAATAAGGGGAAGAAGAAAGAGGAAGACGAGTTGATTTTGGGGCCGGCCCAGTTTAAGGAGTGGGCGGTGGTGCTATACGCGGAAGCCGTCGCGGGAAATGCCGGAAAGGCAGTTTTGGCTCGAATTCCAATCGGAGCAGCCGGGATTGTTGGGGTTGGAGCAGCAACGAGGTCCAGGATGGATTTGACAGGTGCAGCGATTGGTGTTTACGCGCTTGGTGTCGCGACTTCTATATACCTTAGTTTGTCTGGGTAAGGATCTACTAATTATATTTTCCATTTTCGTTACAAAAGAAAAGAAAGTCTGTAAAAGTAACTAATCGATGAACAATTAGCTGATTATCAATAAAAATAGGAGTAGCTTATAGAATACCATAACGAGCAAACATCAAGCATTGATGAAGAGCTAACAATTCCGCAGTCTCTTGCCTTCATCATAGCCAGAAAAATTGCTTAAGGAAAACAATCTTCGCCATCCTTAAAACAAAATGATAGAGCCACGAAAAGTTTGCATCCGCAAAAATTGAGCCATCAATGAATGCCAACAAACTAAAAGAATCCAACCTTGCAGCTGCTGTTTGGAAAATCAACGACAAACGTGAACTAGTAGCATGAGGAACACCAACGGGCAGCTTGCAGCTCCTTGAAGTCCGAGTACAGAGAATTAAATTAAACATGGATTTCTTATGGCATTACCCATTTCTCATTCTGAAGTTTCTCATTATTGAGAGAAAACAATTGTGTTTTTGAATTTCTGCAGCGATATGATACAAATGGTGCGACTAATGATTAATTCTGACTATTTTTGGATATTACAGAATGGTTGAATAGTTAACGATGCCAAAAATAAGAGTAATTTAATAATTATGTCAAAATAAAGTGGTCAATATGACTAAAATTTAGTGGCTAAATAGTAAAATTTTCTAAATTAAAATTTTAAAATTTTATAAAATATAATAATGATAGGGTGAGTAATAATAATTTAATGACAATAAAAATATAATAATTTATAAACATTAATACTAATATATAATTTAAGTATTAATAAAAATTATTTCAATTTAAATAATTTTAAAATAAATAATAATTATATACTATATACATAAAAAAAATTTAAATACTCCTATGTCTTAAAAAAAATTGAGAGCGTGGGCGTCTTACAAACTTCAGAAGATGACACACGTGTTAACCTCTGAGCTAATCGTTTCACTGATAACTCTCACACTTCTCAAAAATGCATGCAGGATACGCGCCACCCTCCGTCATAAAACCACTCATCATTGTCACTTGCTCCTCGCTCTTATCTTCTCATCGTCTAGCTTCGCCACTTTCGGTCTCCAAATTCGTCCACTTGCACTATCGCTGGACCTCATTCCGTACATTAGCGACAATGGCTAAATCAAACGACACAACCTTCAATTCCCCGCCGGAGCACGTCGTCGGAACTTGGTATTCAGTTCCGGACCTAAGGCTTCGTGACCATCGCTTCTCTGTTCCTCTCGATTATTCCGCTGATCGTCATAGCTCTAAGATCTCCATTTTCGCTCGAGAAGTCGTCGCTGGTAATCTATCAATTCACTCAAGAGGATTATTGCTCGGATTCTTGCTTCTTGATTGACTTTGTTTGATATGCTTTGTCACTTGAAACTTGAAGCTTTTTTAGGTATAGTAATAAAGTCAACTAAGCCGTACGCTTTTATTTTAGACTAGATTAAGACATCACCACTTTCAATTTCTCTGATGCTTTTTTGAAAGTAATTTCTGATCAACTTGCATAAATTAGTGCATATTTTGGTTACTTTTTGTAGAATTTGGAAAGAGAACTTCTCAAGATTAGCAGCATGTGGGACATAGCTGTAATTCCTCAAATTGATTTGCTAATTGGTGTTAGTGATTATGAACTCTTTTGAATTATACATATCATGCCTCTTATGCTTGTTCAATGTTTTTATCAAATTGCTGCTAATTATATTCCTATTATTGCATTCACAATAATGAATGTGCGTAAGATGGTTGCACGATCACATTGAGCAGCATTGTTTGACTGGGGCTTGAAAAGTCTCTAGCTAGAGATGATATCAATAGAATTGAAGTTGCTAGTTTTAAGTTGTGTGCGTGTGTTTCATTTTGTGGTCTAAACTCTAAAGAGCAGAAATGTACTTGTTGAACAACAGAAGCAGTTGTGTATCATTTCTTATTGTTTCTTTAATTGGATTATGGTTGCACGAATTCGAAGCTGGTCTATAGTTTTAGTCTTCCGAAAAAGAAAAAAGGAAAAGAAAAATAATTCTTACTGCTTTATTTTATTACACTTTAGTTATGATCCAAAATGTATGTTTCAGTTGGGAAAGAGGAACAACCACTACCATACTTATTATATCTACAAGGTGGACCTGGCTTTGAGTGCCCACGTCCTATTGAAGCTAGTGGATGGATACATAAAGCATGTGAAGAATTCCGTCTTATTCTCATGGATCAGGCATGGCTTTTGGATCTTGTCTCATATAGATTTCTACTGAAAGGAACTTCCTATATTTATAGTATTTCTCCCCTAATATATTTTTCTTGCAGCGAGGAACAGGCTTATCAACTCCTTTGACGGCATCGTCTATGTTGCAATTGGATTCTCCAGAGAGATTGGCTGGATACTTGAAATACTTTCGAGCTGACAGTATAGTCAATGATGCCGAGTTTATCCGAGTTCGACTTGTTCCTGAAGCAGGACCTTGGACGGTTTTGGGTCAGGTATTAAAGTTGCCAACTTTCTTGGTTTCACTTTCCTTTTCGGAGTTATTCTTTTGTAATGGTAATACTCTTATGATATAACCTATTCATTTTGACTGGTTAATTATTGACATTGTTCTCTGTCTATCTACTTCTCAGAGCTTTGGTGGCTTTTGTGCTGTAACCTATTTGAGTTTTGCCCCAAAAGGACTGAAACAAGTTCTTCTAACTGGAGGAATTCCTCCAATAAGCGATGGATGCCCTGCTGATATTGTCTATCGGGCATGTTCTGAACGGATTATTCGCCAGAATGAGAAGTATTATGAAAGGTTTCCTCAGGATGCAGAAATTGTTCGTGATGTTGTGAACTATTTGGCAGAATCTGAAGGAGGCGGGGTGAGGATCTTGCATATTCTGAAATATTTTTGTCTAATGTCTTTTACTGAACTCCAATTCCCCTCCCCCTCCTCCCTTTTTTTTTCTACTTTTTGTAGGTGCTTCTTCCATCTGGAGGAAACTTAACGCCAAGGGGACTGCAAACTCTTGGTCTTTCTGGTTTAGGATCGAGTTCTGGTTTTGAACGACTTCACTACATGTAAGACATCAGCACCCACTTACAATCACCACCTAAACACTTTTCTCATCCATTCTTCCTATTTTATTTATTTATTTATTTTTCTTCTTCTTCTTCTTCTAACCTATAGGTTTGAGAGGGTTTGGGATCCCATCATAGTTCCAGGATCAAAAAAGCAAATCAGTTACTACTTTCTAAGAGCAGTAAGAATTTTTCTATTCTTTGCTGATCACTGATTCAATGGTTTCCAAATTGAAACTTAAGCAACTTTATTATATGCAGTTTGAGAATTGGTTGGATTTTGATTCAAACCCACTGTACGCTCTCCTGCATGAGTCCATATACTGCCAGGTGATTTTATAATTATCCGGTAGTAATTACTTTCTGATTGGTGGGATTTGTTTGTTGTGGAAAAGAATCATCATTAAAGGATACAATGCTCGTTTGTTGAAATCCAAGCAATTCTATTGTTAATTTACAGAGGACGTCCTTTAAGTTTATTTATTGAGAATTTTCCTGAAGCCACCTTCATAAGTATTTGATTTTTTTGGTTTCGTAGGGTGCTTCATCACGCTGGTCAGCACAACGAGTTTTGGCTGAAGATAACGGTAAATTTGATGCGGTCAGGGCTGCAAAAGAAGGTCGACCAGTATATTTTACCGGGGAGGTTCGTAAAGTTTTAACATAGTTTGAGGAAAAATTAAGCAAGCAGATCTGTTGGTAGCAACAGTCTTGTTCAGTATTGTGAAAACCTTTTGAGTGCATTCTGTTAATTCATATTCTTGTTTTATCTGTTTCTTCTGTTGTTTTCATGATTATATCCTTCACTTCAAAATTCTGGACATCTTTCTAAAAGACACCCAATTTATGATTCATGGGTAATATAATTTCATCTATGCATTGGGTGTGTGGCCTATGCATGAAATGTAAAATATGACCCATCAAAAATGGATTAGAATTTTGTTTTTTCCTTGGTGGCTAATTATACTTAATCTCTGTGCTATGATTTTGTTAAATTGACCTTGCTATATCCATTATCTTCTATTTTGCAGATGGTGTTCCCGTGGATGTTTGATGAAATTCATGCACTGAGGAAGTTCAAAGGTGCTGCTAATCTGTTGGCCGTGAAGAATGACTGGCCACCTCTCTATGACATAGCCATGCTGAAAAATAACAAGGTCTCCTTTTTTTTCTCCCAAATTTTTAGGATGCAGTTTTTCTATAAAACAAAAATTTTACGAAATGGCTGATAGATTGATAATGCTAACTTTTTACTATTTATCTTTATTGAATTGAAAATTCGAGAAACTAGATGATCAAAATCTAGTGTCAACTTTTCTTAAGCTCCATATCTTATGTTCTTTGGTCGGTCAATAACATAATATTATTTTTTTGCATTAGGCCCCTCGACGTACTATTAACATTTATAAGCTCTCATACTATGGATGTTTATGACACAGAGCCCTTCCGTAACATTTTTAACGAAGGGTTCCGTGTTATACACATCCATAGTATGAGTTGGAGCCCTTCCGTATTATTAACATTTATAAACTCTCATACTATGGCCCCTCGACGTACTATTAAATTTAGGCGTGTTAGCTTTTATTAAAACTTAAGCAACGTCGTTTTCAATCTTAATTTCTCTTGTCCTTCTGTCTTTCTTCTTTGTCAACTCAACCTTCCAATCAAATCCCAATCTTCTCCTTCCTTCTTCATTCATCTGTCAAAATCGAACACTTCTTCATTTCAATTTGATTGGAGTGAAATGAAGAGATGGTCGTTGTTTATGATCACCGCTTAGCTGTTTGTGTGTTTCACATATTTTTATTAGTTCCGTCCAATAAGATGCTTGTGAAAATTCTTTTTAGTACAAGACTTATTAATGCTATTAGTACATCGAAGGGTCTAATGTAGAAAAATGGTATAGTACAAGGACCTTATAATGCTTTTGGCCTTCTTTGGCCAGTAGTATTAATCCCATAAATGGGTGCAGGTGCCGGTTGCAGCTGCTGTCTATCACGAAGATATGTACGTCAACTTCAAGCTGGCAATGGAGACGGCTTCCTGGATTGCTGGTATCAGATTATGGGTAACTAATGAATATATGCATTCTGGTCTGCGAGACGCGGGTGCTCGAGTTCTTGATCATTTATTGGGAATGTTGAACGGAAAGAAGCCCCTGTTCTAATAAGCATTGCATCTTTTATCTTTTATCTTTTTGGGGTATAACCCTTTCTTTATATTTATCATGATTATCTTTAGATTAGCCTGTGAACAAACTCAAACGCCAAGCCAAATCTCGAGTTTAGTTTTTGATTAATCCTTAAATTGTATTATCAAGTTTAGTCATAGACCCAATTATGGTCCATGTAAAATTATCAAATGTTATAAAAACTGTTGGGATATGTTTTTCTGCCTGTTAGTAATTAATTAAGGAAATGACAATTTGGTGTTAATGGAAAAGTTAGTGTGGGAAAGGGATTAGAAATGGGGGGTTATAAGTCGTGTCATAATCATAATTTATTATCTTAACGTCACCCTGCAGAAATTTTGTTTCATTGAATCAGCACCTCAAAAGCGTCATTAAACATAATTATACTTAAAATTAACTATTTGTCATTTTTTATTACAAGAAATTCAAAATCAATTCCGCTAATTACAATCTAAAATTAGACTATTTTCTATCCTTCTTGGCTTGGACGGTCGTGGTTGAATTTCTCAAGTATGATAAATCTTTTTTTTTCCTTTTCTTATTATTATAATTATAATAATTTCTCTTTTCCTAATAATTTCTAAATTTAGCATCTGTCGGTTTGGTCGTATATGACAATATTTGTTGGAGTAGCTAAAACTATTTTTTATAGCATTATAAAGTAGTTTTTTTAAACAGTTTGTTTTATTAAAAAGTTATTGTTTATTGTAAATATTTAATGGTAATATTTTAATCAATAAGAAAAATTCAATTAATTATTGTTAATTTGATAAAAAATTTTGTATTAATTATTAATGTCAAAATAAAATATATTTAATTTTTAAAATTTTTTAAGTGTTTTGCATCTCAATTTCAATAATATAAGCACACTAAAAATTAATCATCAAATTTCAGTGGTTTATGAAATAGCAAACTTGTATGTGATAGACTAATTTCTTGATATTTATTTAAGTTATTATTTTTTTAATATTTTTACTACAGTTTTGAATAAAAAATAAATAAAAATAATGTGTAAAATACATATAATTAAATATTATATTTTTTAAAAGTATAATCATATATCTATTTTCAATCAAAATTAAAGAGACATAACAAAAAATACAAATAAATAAAATATAAAATGAATATTTAAAAACAATAAATTTCGTACGAAATTTATATAAACTAGTAATATAAATTTATATTTAAATAGAAAAAACAAATAGACACCTTATAGTGAATTTTTTTAATAAACAAAATAACTTGGATATTGAAAAACAAACAATACAATCTAATATCTAAATCAACTAACTCTATATATTAATAGAATATAAATCCAGATATTATAAAAAAAAAATGATTAAAAAATAAGAACAATAAATTGGGTAGCTAATGATAATTTATTTATTTATTTATTATTTAGCCCTGCTAAATAAAATCAATAAATAAAAGCACTAGGTTTGGACGGGAGAAAGTGAAAGAATGAGAGAATTTATCAATTTTCAACCATATTAAACTTAATTTTGATTTAAAAAGATGATTAATTAGATTAATTAAATAAAATTATGTTGTTAGGCAGTCCATTTTATTTTTCCATTGAAATCGAAATTAAATCTATAATGAAGAATAATAAGTTTTATGAGCTTAGTCTAATATTACTATCAAGAAGGAAGACTTTCTTCAAGTAACTTACATGCTATATTCTAACATTCACATTTCATTTTCATTACCTACTAATTTTGCATTAAACTTTAATCTTCACATTTGTGTAGAGTCCTGCCACTGTATCTTAATAATTCTTGTATTACTGTTTACTGATATGGATAACATTGCAGACTACACAGCAGAAAATATATAGTTATTTTTGTAAATATAGTTATTTAGTATATTTATTTTGTAAATATTATGTGATCCAAAATCTCAAATATATATTTTGTTAGTTTTTAAAATTTCAAGAATATTATACTTATTTTAGTATTTTTACAAAACAATGTTAATGTGAATCCTTTGGACCTTTAAGGGACAGAATATGATTAGGCATAGCTTGCCATATAGGTGTAATTAAGTTTAATTAATTACTAAGAAACGGATTATTAAACACAAATGTCACTAATCACTTGGCCTCAAACTTCCATTAACAAATAAAGTTTAATCAGATGTTAGTAACCAACCGTCAAACGACCAAATGCCGATGATACAATTACAGATTTCATTTTATATAATTTTAATTAAAATATTCTTCCCCATGCATTTTTTAATTTAATTAAAAGTTCAAATACGTAATTAATAATTAATACTGGTTTTAGAAACACTTAATACTGGTTATTTTACTGTCTTAGTTCATAGATGATCGTATGGATTCAGTCTAGATAAAAATGTTCCAATTGTTGAACGAATTAGGTGCAAACTGTTTGCACTTATTCTTCTATCAAAATAATAAACTACTCTATTTTTATAACTGCAAAACAGAGTAGAATAAAGGTGGTTTTATGAACACCAAAAAAACAGGAACACTTCAGCTTAAATCTTTTTCGTGGTGTGTTACAAACTCTGTAACTAAACACCAGTTTTTATATTAGAAGAAAAACACAAACACTTACTACAAATCAGCTACCACTCCTGCACTAATTCCACCACCTTAAAGTTAGTTCGAATTTATTAACAAACTAATCCTATTTTTATGGACACAATCAACAGAAACTAAAAGTGCTAACAGTTATGGTTAAACTGTTGCTTATAACAACAGGAATAAATAAATAAAACAAGTTTATATTTAACACCCATGATTCTTGGGTAACTAAGTATCACTTTCAAGCAAATATTCATCATCAAGCCTGGTTTTAACCTTATAGCAAGCATAAAAAATGTATAAGAAGAATGTATTTTGATCATGAAGATGAGTATATCAGCCTTCATTGATATTACAGAGTTCTTTTTACATATAAAAGCTATATATACCTTTCAAGATATATATATGCATAAGCATGCAATTGTTTTGCATGCTTCTCTACTAATATATAATACCTACATTTTACATTATATATATTCTTAAATAGATATATATATGGATGTCAATTGTAGTATATTTTCTCTAATCAGTTATGTATGCTTACAGTGTATGTATCCTAAAGTCAATTCTCCGGCGTGCTAGTCTGGGCAGACCGGCACGCTCTACGAGGATTTTCCGGCGGAGAAAAAATCAATAAACGGCAAACCAGCCTTTCTCTGCTCTTCCATGGCTTCTTGATTTACTTCTTCATCATCTTTTCTTGAATTGTCTATTACTTCACTCTTGCTTGAATCTGTGTTTACTTGTAAAAAATCATAGAATTCTACTGCTTGTTTTTTACCTGCATTATTATTTTAAATCATGAGAAAAAATTAATTATTTTCATTTAAAAGAAAATATACATATATTTAAACATTCTTGATTCTGATTTTTGACATCACTGAGCTACATAATATTAATCTAATCTAAAAAAAAAAGGAATTTTTGATGTTCGACCATGCAAAATGAAATTAATATAATGAAAATAACGTAAAAAACAGATACAAAATTAAATCAATTTAATTTAATTAACCTCATTTCGTTCTATTACAATATACTAAAAATGCACTTCTATAAAAAAGAAAAAAAAAGAGAGAGAAAACAAAATAATTGTCCAAAATTGGTTATAACTCACAAAATTAATTTAATTCCAATATTATAATTATGCTAAAAATATGCATTTATATAAAAAAAAAATCTATTTATTTCTTATAGTAATAAAAATTCATGAAACAAAATCAAATAATTACACTATATTACATCTTATATACTAAACATGGATTATATATAATAATTAAAAAAGGAAAAAAAATATATAATTATACCTTGAAAATGAGTAGGATTTTGACTTCCTTGGCAAAATGATCTTGGAAAATGATACTGATGAGTGAAGTGTGTATTGCAATATTTATGGACCAAAGAAGAAATATTTCCATTCTGAGGATTAATAAAGAAATGATTAATATTATTATTATTAGGGTTAAGTTTGGATGAAGAAGAATAAACTTGTTTAGGGTGATCAGAAGTAGAAGTTAATAAGGTATGATGAGGATAAGATGGTCTTTTAGCATGAAGTCTGGATTTTTCTCTGCATTTTCTAGCCATAATAACATGCCAATGATTTTTGACAGCATTATCAGTTCTACCAGGAAAAAGCCTTGCAATTACAGCCCATCTATTTCCATGGATTCTATGTGAAGCTAGTAGCCTTTCTTCTTCTTCCTCTGTAAATGGACTTCTGTTGATTCTTGGATCTAACTGATTAAACCATCTTAACCTACAACTCTTTCCTGTACTCATAATAATAATGTTAATTAATAATTTGTTGTCAGTTAAATTTGCTTTTTTCTGAATTAAAAACTAATAAAAAAATTAAGTTAAGTTCTTGAATTATTATTAGTAGCTTATATAAAAGTTCAGCAAGATAGGGTTTAAAACAAGAATTAGAAAGAAAAATCAAGAATCATTATTCTTTGATTTTCATGCATAATTAATTATTTTTTTTTTAAAAAAAGCACTTAATTAGTGTTAATTAATTAAGTGCATCAAAAGGAAAAAAGAAAAATAAAAGTTACTCGTAGTTAGATTTAGAAAATGAAAAATAACAGTAAAAAAGAGTACAGTAACTAACCTGATCTTCCTTGAAGCTTTTCAGCTATGGCGTTCCAGTTATGAGGACCATAACGTTCAACTAATTCTTTAAGTTTTTCATCTTCAGCTGGTCTCCAATGACCTCTGCTACACATATTGAATCTTTTTAAACTAAATCAAGAAACGAAGAACAGAGGCAGAAACCCTAGAGCTAAATAAGGATCGGTTCTTGAAAAAAGGAGTACATATATAAAGAAAGAAAGAAAGATGGATTTCCGTTAGAAGAAGGGGTTTGATTTTAGAGAGAGAAAGATTTGATGCAACGTTTAGGCTAACGAAAGAAGAGAAGAATAATATGAAGAGAGAAGAGAGAGAAAGGTTGCTTGGTGGGATGAATTCCGTTCTGCTTTCAACGTCGTCTTTCTGTGTTTCTAACCTACAACGTCTACTTATAACCCACCTAGTCTTTTTTTTTACTTATAATAATAATAATAATAATAATAAAAAATATTTATTAAACTTAAATTATTCTTTTCTTTCTTTCTAAAATTGTTTGCTCATCCACTGCTAATAGTTTTTAATTTTAATTTTAATTTTTTCTCTTTTGGTGGATTATTGGTTTGATTATAAAATTTCTTTTCCCTAGTTCGTTTTCGTTGTAATTTAAATGATAATTTGCTAGTAATTTATAATATTAACAACTTTAAAAAATAAAAAATATAATTTTTGAACTAAATTGTTTAGATATATTTAATTATTTCTAATATTACGAGACCGTGAATATTTAGATATAATTTAAAGAAGGAATTTTTATTTTGTTTTATTTGAATATAAAGGTGAAGTAATCGAATTTGAAACTTTCACCAGATAACATTATGTTTAATATCGTTAACACCATATATTCAATATATTCATTTGATCTTAATTTCAATTATATATATTATTAGCAAGTTTATACATATACACAAAGTGGATTATTTTTATTTTTCAAAATTATATTCATTAGATTTTATTAAGGGGAAGAGCTCAATACTAACACTAACCCTAATCATATCCAAATGAAGAGGTTGGTAAACTTGTTAAGAAGCTAAAAGGTAGTTTTTGTTTAGGTTAAAGAGTTTCAAACCTAATTATGTAACACCCTAATTACTTGTTCTATTATAACCAACATTAAACTGTACGTGGACTGACATTAATTTCCTCAGTCAAATATAATACTAAGAAGATGTTAAAATGGCATTTTTAACGTACCAAAATATATAATTTGGACCGGATGCTGTGTCCTTCTTAATTAGAGTAAGTATTATGTTGGATCAAATGGTGACATATTAGAGGTTTCAGTACATTTTTAAGTTTTGGTTCGACTAAGTATAATAGATTAAAAAAATTAACTTAATCCGGACTGGATTAACAAAAACTAAAAATAAATTAACTTTTTTTTTTTTACAGAAAAATAAATCAACTTAATGGGGACTAAATTAACAAATATTTTTTATTTTTAATTGTTACATAATTATTATAAAAATTAACAGGAGTAAAATTTAACTATTTATTTATAAGAAGTTTGCATCAGCCCTCTAATTAGATAATTCAAACAAGCACACGTTTATGGAAAAAAATTAGTTATGTAAAATCATGGCTTTTAAATGTCAAGCTTGTTGACTACATTTTATTCTATTATTGCCTAGTAAGTTTTTTGAAGTATATGTACGATAAAATATAATTTATAATTTATAATTGTATTTAAATTTAAGAAAATATGGACCGCCTCTGTCAATATGATTGAATAGAGATTCGAACTTGTAATAACAAACTAGATTTTTACCGCTCATTATCTTAATTTATTCAATACAAACCATCTCTTAATATATTATGTATATTAAAGCAATTATTTTTGTAAGATCTAATTTCTATCACTAAAATCAATTAATTATTTATTATATATCCAGCAAAAATATATAAAAAAAATTAAATGTAATTGATAAATAATTCTTCAACCTATTTACTTATATGAGAGAATTTTTTTTAACAGGCTATCAGAATTAATTTTTTAAGATAATTAACGTAATTTGGTGAACTAACTAATAGGTAAGTGCACGTACTATACTAAATATAAGTATTATTGGATGAAAGACTTATTGATTAGGTTATGTTTATTAAATTGATTAACATCCAAAGTTCCAAACCGTTAAGTTGTCTCCGTTTTCTAACCAAATTAACTAACTGCATTTTTGGCCACTTAACTTCACGGAACTTCATTTTTTTTTTTAAATTTTTGGTTAGTCAAATTAATTTACATTTTAATAATTTATTGATAGCACTACCACACCAATCTATCTATTATTTTTCAATTTATAAGTTTTTATTTATTAATGTCTTTTAATTAAAATAATAATAATGTCTATTAAATGTAAAAGTTCAGACAATTTAACTTATCAAATAAAATTATATTTAAATTAATATTTTTATCTGTTGCTATTTGGACCAACAACAAGTGGGTACGAAAGAAGGTTGCATGGATATTCTAGACTTTTAATTTTACACATAAATTTATTTAAATTGAAAATTTTATGTAAATAAAGTGTTATTTTTAAGAGAAAAAGTTATCCCAAAGAAGAAGCAAATGATGGGAGTATTATACCATTACTCTTCTTAAAATTAATTAATTAATTACTTAAACAAACACATTCTATAAGGTCTACTATTAAAATAAATTAATTAAATACATTAATATGTGGTTAATTATACATATAGAATAAAGCTTCTCTCTCTCATTCCATTTGGGACACATTGAAATCTATTTAATTTTTAGGAAAACCCTAGATAGGGATATTTCCAATTTATTAGATTGTCCCATCATATCAAATGTACAAAAAATTAGAATCAAGAATAATGCATGCTTATTTTATATTGTCAATTTTTAAGTTTTTTTTTTTAAAAAAAAAATTGAATATATTAAAATAATATTGCAAGCTACATAAACTCAAATAATTTTTCTTTATATATATATATATATATATCATCTTAAAATTCAATAGGAATTATTGTTAAAACATAAAATTACTAATAAGGATTAAATTATAATTACATATACATTATAATAATAGTATTTTCTAGTTAATTATATTATTGAAATATATTACACAAATAAAATGTTAATTAAGTTTTATTAAATTAGTCATAAATATTTTTATTTCTAAATGATTGAAAATAAAAATAATATTATTAATTATTTAATTTATAATTATTGTAATAAGTTTGACTCACAAGGCAAGCAAAAAATTTCGTAACCCTGTAAAATATATATAATCATTAATTACATAACAAAAATTTAACATATTAAAATTGTTTAAAATAATGTAATATCAACAAAAACAAAAAATTATTTCCATAAAGGCAACATAATAACAACACAAATCCAAAATCACACGTAAAAAAAAAAGTGATAGCCACATCAAAATCAAAAGAAATCTGTTAAATTTGTAAAAGAGAAGTATTTTTGAAAAAAAAAATGAAAAATAAGCAGAGATGGTACGTCTTCTTTTGACCGTTGGCCTACCATTCTCCAAGTAGGAGAAGTTGCTTGTTGAAACAATGTGAGAAAGCCATTTCTCATCTTACACCCACCATTTGTCCCAAGCTCAAGCATTATTGGTAACTGTCCTCACTACTTCCTCTGCCGTTTTCTTCAACTGTCAACAAAATCCATCTAATTTTGCTGCTTATGTAATAAAATTATCTCATCTCAGTCTACTTAATAAAGCTTCAATTCCACATTCATGGCATCATGATGAAAATCTCTTTCTTGATTGTTTACCTGTTTTACCTACTACTCTTCTCTTCTTTAGCCATCAGAGAAGATTTCTGTAATTCTCTCACCAGTCTGCTTCTTCACAGAACTTCAAGTTCTTCCCCACAAGCTTATTACTCTGGACTTTGGCTGATGAAATACTTCTCGCATCAGATTATTCCCATCTGGAAGGTTTTTTCCTGCTATTCAATCACCAAAACAATGGATTTTTCGAAATCATCAATCATTCAAATCTTTGAAACTTTGATTCATTAGATTTGGAGTCTATATTGTTGACCTGAGACCTATTATCACATCACGTGTGACCGACAAGTCTCTTTAGATTTTTGAGTCTGTTAAAAAGTCAAATTCATCAGTATAGTGTATGTGCTTCCACGCTCGGACATAAACTTAGGGCCCTTTTGAAACAAATGAATTCCACAAAAATTTTGAGGGGGTTATGCTTACTACAAGTCATCATGAATTCTAATCAAGGCAGCTTAGCTAAATCTGATTGGTCCAGAGGATATGTACAGAATGTTGATGCTAATTAAACTTTAATTACTGCAAAGTCCTAAACGGTTATGCTAATAGATTCCACCAAAATATAATAATAAAAATAATCACAAGTTATTTTCAATATCACCACATATCCTTTCCATGGAAGTCCTTTTCTGCTTGAGGTTTGGATGAAAAATGTTGATATTCGTCCATTGATATGACACCTAGCCACCTAATTTGAGAATAAGGGTTTCTGGGGCCACAAGTTAACTAAACTTCTCAACTGTATAACTGCTGAAAGCTAGTTTTAGACTATCTGAAAGGGTTTCCTAAGTTTCTTTAGCTTAACACAAGACGAGTACACCTAACTGCCAAACTAAGTATTACAAACACCTCCAAGCCGATGTTTTCTCCCTTTGTGTATATTCTATTTCTATCAATTTCATTTCCAATTTTGTAGATATAGTGCATATGTCTCACCACTATCTTCACCTTTTCAATGCACAAAATATAGTTTTTTGAAAAAAGGAAATTTAGTTGTGGAAACTAAGAAAAACATAATAGAAAATTCTTGTTTGAGTACAACACACTTTTTTTGAGACTTGTGGGTATTAGGTAGAAGACAGGGATGCAAATGTCAAACTGTTGGAATGGATACATTCCTTCAAATGAATTTTTATACTAACCATGATGTAATACAACACCTTTACATTCTCTAATAAAAACCAGATGCAATTTTAATGTATGCTTCAAGAACCAAACAATACATCTTTATGCTTCTTTGAACAGGGAACACGAAAAGCAATTGTTATCTGTCGGTTTCAACAACCATACGAGTTTTTCAATTATCCATCAAAAAGTGCACCTGAAGATGATATTCGCAAAAATAGGCACATGCTTTCATCAAAATGAGGTTCTTCTCAAATAAAATATAGCTTCCACTATGAATAAAAGGGACCATACTATTCTAACAGGGTTCTCAATTGCTGTTTTGAAGTTTTTTGAACTAAACCATCAAAAAGTGTATTTGAAGGCGATTTTTTTTTTAAAAAAAAAAGTAAAGCCCTTGCCACAATCAATAGGTAGTTTTCAGTCACATGTAGCTCCCACTATGTGAATGAGAACCCAATGACAATGAACGTGTAGTTGAAGAAAACATTTTTCAAGTAGGAAAATATATCAATAGCATGGAAGAACAAATGCACTGAACCATTTCTTTCGGCGAAAGTGTTGATTGCGGCAATAAATTTGGAAGTCCAACTTGATTAAAAAATTTGTCACATTTGATGACAGAGCCTATAGTCATATAACTACCCTCTCCAAGACAATTACAAGGGAAAAGGCAACAAGAATCTTAATTCTTAAATACTACGCAAGTGCAGAAACAGTCACCCTGTAGGCCATTTAAATAATGACACAAATACACTCCATTATCAAGAGCTCAAATTGTCAAAATCCTTGAAATAGTTTATTCCACATAATCATAGATCATTAAATATTTTCTGCGTATACACGAAGGATAATGTCCAAAAGTCTACAGTTCCTCTGAATATCATATATTGACACATCAGTCAAATCAATACTGCAAAATGCAGAAGAGTCATAATTGAAACCCATAGTAATGCTTAAAGATTTTCATTATAAATTTTGGTAGGTGTTGCTTTAAAAGAATTGTAACTTGGAAGGTAACGGAACTCCTTGATAAAACTAGATTGTTTTATTAACTAAACGAATTATAACCAATTACTACTTATTTCTGGAACTATTTTCCTAATTAAATGAATATACAATTTAACATAAACACATCCAATCAAATTATCCATGTATTGAGCAGTCAACTTTAACAGCAAAAACATATTCTATGTATAACTTCTAAAATTATACTTACTTGATTAGAGAAGGCAATGGATGCAGAAATGAAACAAAGAAGAGAATAAATCAAAGGCACATGAATGACAAAAGTTAAAACAATAGTTTTATACTTCACAAGACAATAGAACACGTAGTCATGTATAGGTGTATATGAGAAAATGAAATAACAAGGGAATAAATTAAGCTTGAGGAAAAGAAAACAATAGCTTTATCCAAGTCTAGCAGTAATATAAGCCTAGATTAATTAGAGAACTTCACTAGCATCCTAGTAGCTAAAGCTTCTGGTAAGAAAATGGGTATCAAGTCAAGCATGTTGTTTTCTTTCTTTCATTTTAACCTTTTTATTAAAAAAGAAAAAAAAAATGTAAAAGAAGACTGCCTTGTGTGGTTCCAGTACTTATGCAAAGCACAAAATAAGGTAGCTTGGGTAGAGCCAATAAAATAAGATACAAGTGAAAAAGAAAAAGGTAGGGGAACTACAAAAGTGCAGGTAGTTCCGTTTCTTTTGAGTTAATAAAATGGCAAGAAACTGAAGCAAAATATTGCTACTTTATTGAAAATTTCATATATGATGAAAAAATGATAAAGTTTTCAAAATTTCCTTCCTAAAAGGAATTGATTTTATGAACAAACAGAAAGTAATTTCATTTCCACTAAACTCAAATGAGGGAATGAATTCTTCTCTTCCACCCTTTCCTGCCCCACATTTTCCCACTTTATCCACACTTTACCAAAACTAACACCCCATTAAGTGATCCACAGGAGAAAAATAAAAAATAATTACCATTGGCTGCCTGAGGTAGTGGGGATCAATTATCTATCCTATGAAGAATTGAGAAAAAAATTCTAGAAGCAGGATCAACCAAATGAAAAGAATAAACTAATAGTTTAAAAGCAAGACAAAGAAGAATAGTTTTTCACATATTACTAATGGATACAAAATGTAAAAGAAGAAGCATTTGTTAACTGATGTAGATTGCATATACGATTCTGCCGACATACTAGGAGAATAAACAAGAGAGGCAGGCAGGCAGCAAAAGCAAGTAGAAATGCATTGGTAAACTTTTCAGTATCTAAGCATTAGGCAATTAGTAAGGTCAAATAAGTGGGGAAGTTTTAAGTGGTAATAGTTACGATTCATAACAAGAAACACATGATGTTCTGACAAGACCATAACAATTTAAAACCAACTGCTACATTGTAATTCATCAATATTAATATTTTATACCCTAAAGACTTGGTTCAAACTTAATCAATACCGTAGATATGTTTGTTGCTCATAAGCACACCACGAAACCATCACAGATATGCTTGGGCGAGGCTAAGGAAAGTTTCTGTTACTCATATTATTCAGTAAATAAATAATGTAATTTTATAAAACATAACCAACACTTTATTATAGATCAGATATTTAAAATATTTGATAGGGTGAAATTAGTGATTAGTAGCACTTGAAAATTCTCTCTTGAATGTCAATCAGACAAGGTTGTGTTACCAAAATTCTTTTGAATTTTGTATCATATTCATCTATGAAATAAAAGTGCGTGTATGCACACACAACAAAACAGGGGTAGTACAAAAAAATACTATTATCTTTTCAGAAGTGTGCTGGGTTAAACAACCGAATATTTATCTACAGGGTCTTCCACTCACTATGTCAAATAAAACACCTTTATGAAGAGTTGAGAATGAATTGTATGTTAAATAGTCTCTTTCCAACTGTCCGACTTAGATGAATTACTATTGGTTTAATAATTAATACCGGCTTTTGTTTTGAATTCATGGCCTGCATAAATCAATATCCCTTCCTTTTGTGGATTCACTCACGTGATGTTTCTCATGAACTCTCAACACAAAGAGATGAAATCAAATGATTTTCTGAAATTAAAGGGGAAACATTTTGAAGAAAGCTTAAATCATATTAACATTGAAATTTCCTTAATACCTCATGGCGGATGCATGAAAACATTGAAATTAGGATATTTTTATGTGATTGCACAAGCAAGACAAGATATAAATATAGCTGAAAATTTATTTGACTGACTAAATAACTCATGCGACAATTTGCTAGCTTCTGTCTTCGAAGAAACAGAAGGATGTGGGAAAGAGGGTACATGCCCAAAAGTGATCACCAATCTCATACGTGACAAGTGAAATATGAACTACTGATAACAGATATACTCAGCACTAGAAGCGGTAACAAATCACACCATCTTGGTTGTATGTTTCTCAGGTCTTAAAACTGGATTTTGAATTAGAAGACACCTAAGCAGGCAAAAGTTTCTGCATTGATGCAGTATGGTGGCCTCAGAACTAGTAAATCCATATGCTTTTGTTGTTAGACATTGCATGGACACTAGTGTTAAGCTCATGAAATCAGAAAGCATAAAATTTCATAGGTGATAGCCAAGTCATTATTTTGTCCCAGTTAGTGATCAAATCAGAAAGAGTAACCTTCAAGGGTTACTATAAATATCGCAATCAGTATGTGGTTCTACTTTCTCTAAACTGATACTTTGGCAAAGAGTGCTTGGATAGGCAGCTGGTGTGCCTGAGATATTCCAAATGCAGTTCCTCTTATGTGATCTAAAACTACACTTGAGGAATTCAGGAAATAGAGATACTAGTTTTATATAGCCACGCCATCATCAGAAAGAGAACAAAACCACTCAATGCTCTCAGCCACAGGTCAAACTAGAATCCACATATTTAAGCAGAGATTCACAGATGCATGCACACAAAATGGCCCAAATTTAAGACAAAATCTTCGCTTTTATTTTACTAACCAAATTAAATTAAAAAAATTTCACAGTTAAGAGTAAATCCAGATTAAGAAATCATCAATTAAGAAACAGGAAATGTAATAGGGTTTGAGACAAAGGAACTTACCAAGATACCGGATTTCGAAGTTGGGGGAGACGAATCTGAGTTAAAACGACGACGTTTATCGTCAAAGCAATTCAACTGTTGCGTTATCTTGGAATTGCAGTTGGAGATGGACGGGATTGTCTTCTGCTGCTGGGGTAATCGTTGCAGAGAGAGAGAGAGAATTCGGTTTTGAGATCATTTGATATGACATCTTCGTAATCGTAAGTTTTCTTCCCAATTTTCCCGCCGTTTTGGTTAAGTACTAACGGCTTTTAAATCGGTTCGATTTTTTACTTGAGTGATCGTCTTAAAATCGAACAATTCAATTTGTTTTTTTTTTTAATATTTAATCAATTTTATTAGTAAAATAACTGTAGGCTGTAAACGAAATAAACCGAATCAATTTTATTAGTGTTCGATTCTGGAAAAATTTGATTCAACATATTCGAAATTTAAAAGAACCAAATTTCGAGTTCAAATATATAAAATGACACCGTTTTAAGGATGTTATAAAAATAGTTCATCGGTTAAACAAAAATTATAAATTACAATATTTGAATCAAATATTGTAATCGAATAATAATCGAAATGTTCACGAATAATTGTCGAATCGAATTCAAACTTTTAATTGATGTTCGAGTCGAATACCGATCTGAATTCGAACACTACAAATATCTAAACGAACTCGAACCGAACCTATTACTTTTCGGTTCGTTTACAGCCCTACTTCTCCCCAAACTAGTAAGTTGTAAACCAAACTGAATAGTAAAACAAAATACATATTGAGGAAAGAATTATTGATATGAATTAAAATTTCTTATAAACAAAAATAAGTTTTGATAAAGAAATTAATAAACTGCTTATAATTTGAAAAAATTGACCATATTGATAAACACCTCCTACATTTTATAAAAAACAACTAATTTTGCCAAAGAAATCAATTGAGTAAGGATTAACAAGTAGTTAGAATGCAGACATTAATTAAAATTAAAATCATTTTTAGGACTAAGTGGCACTTTAATTGAAATTTTAAGCCTTGATTGTTAAGAACCAATAACAAAAATATTGGTTCCACATTCAAATTCCATCAAATCAAAAGCCCATAATTTACCTATTAATGTAAATTCATACAACAAACAAACTCTATTAGTTTCTAGAAGTGGCATTTCATTTACAGAAAAATTTTAGCTCATGAACTTCAATACTAACTAATAGAGGATTGGTTCAGCAGTTTTACAATATAGAAGGATATAGGCTGATATGAACACTTCTCAATTGTACAATACTGGTTGGGAAAAAATGAAATAATGAATGCAAAAGAAGCAGCAACTCACATTGCAAATTAGAACAATCATAAATTTGAGATGAATTCAACATATGATGCCCATTGCTTCTACTCTTCGTCGATTTCAAGACCGGGTATGTATTCCAAACTGACATCAAATATTACAGGACTATTTGGAGCCACCCTTGGCCTTCCTGGAGCTGAAGTGAGACCTTTTGGAAATGCCAACTAATGACAAGAAACCAAAGCATAATTTTTATTTTTTTAAAGTTTTAATGTAAAACTAATATCTTTAAACATATCAACAATTTAATCAGACAGTAAAAGGGAGAAAATATTTCTATAGGAAACATATATTATCAAAAACTTATTGCCAATTTATATCTCAGCATGCATTGTGTAAAATACAATGAATATCATAAACATAGTGCATAGAGCATCAGTGTCATCACACTTGTAGTCACAGAGTGATTCAGTTCACTATTTATGCAGATGGAATCCATGTATCTATCTAGAACATGTGTCAGAATCTGCTACCAACTATTTTAATAGCAATATACTGGAATTTAAAGAATGCAATTCATTAAAATAAAAGTCATTCTTTAAGTAAATTGTTGAGAATAAAAATAAATTACCGATCCAGGTATGTAGAGCCGACGCTTCCCTCCAATTTTCATACTCAGAATCCCTTCATCAAGTCCTTTGATCACCTACTCTAGGCATTCAAATTAAAATCAGAAACGGTTAAAAAAATTCATGAGTTGTTCGAAGTTTGAAAATCAGATTAATACTCTTTAGAGTAATATAGACTGAGCTTACCACATCTTCTTTCAACTATTTGGGTTCCAGGGAGGGAATTTTTGGAATTTTACAAAATTTACAGGGAATCATGTATACCTGACCAGATCCAACACGGAAAAGATAGAGCTGTCCCTTCTCCAGTGAACTACAACAATAATAAGAAAGCGCAATCTTATCATAGTTTCTGCAGCGTTGTTCTCGGAGGATGTATACAGATTATAACAACAATTTGGAAACAAAATCATAAAAAAACTCTCCATGGACTCTAAATTTGTTTTATCACCAACTTATCCACCATCCAAAAATTTAACATGGTAATGCTTAATTTGCACAGGCAAAATCAACTACTGGCAACCAAACTAGCATAGCTGATATTTAAGTTCTTTAAAGAGCCATACATAATGTTTTGAACATTTACCGGTAAAATTAAATATTTGATTCATGAAGATTTACCTATCAAATACTTGCCCAGACGGAACCATCGCAACATAGTTTGCAGCTACCTGTAATTATGAATGATACTGACATGAGACATACACGTAAACTGAATGAATAAAAAAAATGATGGCACAAATCCTTTCAGAAAAGAAAAATCAGTTTGATAGAAGCCTAATTCAATTCTAAATTGTTTTGATTTCAGAGAAAAACAAACTTCATATACAAGTTGTCAAAGTGAAAGCTCCACGAATGCAGGCTCCTAAACAAAGAGTACGGCTATTGTCCTCAAAATGACAGGTGAAATACAGGAGAGCTAGGAAGCCAGACAAGGGTACGCAAGTAGCCATCTTCTTTCAGACACAACAAGAAATGAAGGGCTTTCTGGGATCATGGAAAATTTCCATTTTTATTCAAACAAAGAAACAGAAATTTACGCACCTGAAAACCAATTGGCGGACTAGGGCCTTCCCCAACTTTAATATCCTTGTATTGCAACCCAGACTCTGTCGTTACCATAGGAACCTTCAGTAAAGAGAAATAAATCCATCTTTAGCATTAAAATTCATCCTTCAAGGCCAAAATTTTATGGAATTCATTACAGAAAACTATAGATTATTCTATTTGAAAATTAAAACAAAACGAAAAGGAAAACAAAAGAGAAATACAGCATTTAGGGAAAAATGAAATCTCACCATACATTTTCAAGCTCCTTCTCGCAAATGGCATCACATAACTTAGGCTTATCTTCCGGAGGCAAGCCAGCTCCAATTGCAATATAAGAGTCTATTACAAGGCTTGAAACCCCAAAAACAAGACCTAGCATCTCCCTACGATTAATTGAACCGAGATCATCCTTATTCAAATTTCCAATCCTCGAAGCTTTTACTCTAGACTCCAAATTTGAAGCCGAAATCCGAATTTTAACACAGGGATTGCCATTGCGAGTAGCGTGCACAGAAATAGAACCTAAAACAACGAATGATTATTATATTCTGTTTCGTCACCATTACTGTACGTTTTTGGTTAATTTGATTAAACATAAAATACAAGCTTTTTTTTTTTTTGAATTGAAAGATTGATTAGGGAGAGAGTAAATTTAGAGAGTGAAACCCGTACCAACTGGAAGCAGCAGAGACGAAGGAGAAACCGCCATTTTTGTACAGTCAGTTTCTTTCTGATAAGGAAGAGAGGAGTTTGTAACATTCACATGTGGATAACAAGAGACTACATGCCCACGGTTTCGGTTGGTAAAATCGAAAACCGATTTGCGCGGTTCTTAGTTCGGTTTTGTTCCCCTTTTCGAACCGAAATCAGCAATCACCAATCAGCAATGTTTAGCAAAGGGAGCAAATTGTATCGCAAAAGAAAACGTAGCGTTTTAAATGCCAACAATTGTTGTTTCTATTTAAATTCTTCCCTCCACTCTTTGCTCTTCTTCTGCTTCAACCTTCAAGATTAGAACACAGAGACGAATTTGAAATCTTCCGGCTGCGAACATGACAGTGGCAAAGCTAACTCAACTCAGACTCTTCTTCAACCCCAAGAAGGCACTCCCGATAAAACCAACGCTCTCTTCTATTTCTAGAACTACGTCTACGAGATATACGACCCAAAACTCTCTCTTACCTCCATGGCTACTTCAACAGCACAAGCTTTTCCATGGATCATGCTGCTGCGGAACAAACACTGACAAGAAGGATCAGAAAAAAGAAAAACGCATTAACACAAAAGTAAATTTTTCTCCACCTGATTCTGATTCAGATTCAGAATATGATCACGAAGAAAATAAGAACATTTCCAAAAAAGAAATAGATAAATCAAAGCTCCCTCCTCCTTACGATCCCTTCAACAAGAAGCCAGCTATTGAAGAACCAGAGGATCCTAAAGATCTTCAATTTATATTCCATAAGATGAGAACAGAGGGTCTTTTAAATAATGCAGTCAAGATGTTCGACGCATTGTCTAAAGACGGTCTTACTCATGAAGCCTTACAACTCTTCTCTGAAATCAAAGATAAAGGCCATATGCCTGAAGTGGTAGCTCACACGGCGGTAATTGAGGCCTATGCAAATGCTGGAAGTGGCCAGTCTAAAGAAGCTCATAAGGTTTTCTTGCGAATGTTGGCTCGTGGGATTGCGCCTAATGCTTATACTTATACTGTGCTTATTAAAGGACTTGCTAATGATGGGAAATTAGTTGAAGCTAAGAAATATTTGTTGGAAATGATGGGTAAGGGAATGCGTCCTAACGCAGCTACTTATACGGCTGTGTTTGAGGCGTTTGTTAAGGAGGAGAAGGCGGACAAGGCTAAAGAGTTGCTGCAACAGATGAAGGAAAAGGGATTTGCGCCAGATGAGAAAGCTGTGAAGGAGATTGTGAATAATAAGAGGGGTCAGGTATTTAGAACACTAATGAATGTTTTATTTGCCAAATAGTTTTTGATTTTCTTTCTTAGTTTTGTGAATTGGTGTCTTGTGGTTGGAATCTCTGTTGATGTAACTGGGAAATAAGATGATAAGCTTTTCTTGTTTAAGGGTTTGTTAAGTAACAATATCCTGTGTCTTCCTTTGAACATGTAGGATTAAAGCAACATGTTTTTGGATTATTGCTATTTGACTTACTCTAATTTTTAGTCCCAGTTTATTGTAATATTTGGTGGCATTTTTCTTGGTCAATTTTCTCCTTCAATAGTTCCATATAGGAGATAGCTGCTGGATTTTCGACTCCACTGCTAAACAGTAGCCGATGTATTAGTGTAGCTGTTAATTAATAGTTAATTGAAGAGTTCTAATTTAAATTTAATTTTTAATTGTCTTCATTTTCCTCCTTACATATATACAAAAAAATCAATCCTTTCTTTGTTTCCCTCCATCTCTTTTTGTTTGCTAACCAAGAAAATTTTTCAGGAATTTTCAATTCTCTTTTTACAAAATGGAGGACATTATCGTAGTTTTTGAGCACAAAGCTTCATCAATTAGATTACTCATAATTTGAACCAAAATCTGATATAATTACATGCATTTTATATGTCTGCAACCATTGATTCGCTCAACAGAATCACCACAATTGTAACATCTTGTCCACTTCTTCTTTTCTATAAGTTCCCCAACCATAATATCGTTATTACTCCTTCGCTGCATTGGTATCCTGCATGCCACGGAATCTTGCACTGAAAACACAAGTGTTTCTTACAAATTAGGACACTTAACCTTTTCTACTCCACACATGCATTCGTTCAAGATCAAAGCTGAGCAACCTTCATATGGGCAATAGCACCTTTCAACCCTTAAGAGTATTACTAAATTCAAGATCAACTTATTTACTTTTCAAACCAGTTCATTTTGTTTTAAAACGATTTTTTTATCAAGCCGAGTAGTTCGTTTTTTATAAAATCCTAAATAAGAGCGAAAAAAAGATTATGAGTAGGTAGTTAGATATAAATATTATTTAATTATTATTTAGTAATTATATTACAATAAATATGAAATGTTCAACTAAAAATATTAATTTAATACATGTTTTGGAGAAAATAAAATTAAACGAGCCAATTAACGAGTTTAAAATTTCAATTTGAGTTTTGCTCGCTTAGTTTTCGAATGATCTCAAATCGAACCAAGAACTGAGTACCAGGCCGGGTTCATTTACATTCCTTTCGAATCCACTACCAAATAGTAACCAATATGAAAAAAGGATTTTTTTTTTTTTTTTTGACAATATATTCAAAATATTGTTAAGAGGGAAGATACCGTTTTTATCAAATGAGAAAATAATCTTAAATCCTGATTAATTGGGATATACTAGTACTAGTATATTAGTAGTTGTTAATTATTGTTAAGAATTCTAATTAAATTTAATTATTAGTAATTATATATCTTCTTTTAAACTCTAAATAAATCTCTCAAACCTTCTATAAACCCTCCTTTCTTTTTGGTGGTTCGTTTCTCTCCAATCCATCTCTCAGTTAGTATTTTCTTTTCCCCCATTTTTGTTAGCTCAGCAAGAAAATTTTTCAATTTTCCAGGAATTTTCTATTCTCTTTTTACATAATGGAGGACATTATCGTAGTTGATGGTATTGATAAAAGATTTGATAAAGGTATATATAAATTATTTCTACTAATTATTTTCTTTTATTTTATGAATAATATATATAATTCGAAGATAATAATATTTGGTATAGTTTCTCGCATAGAAGCACACAGTGAGAGGCTTGAAATGGAGCTATTAGTTGATATTAATACTGAGATTTATCCAATTCAACTTAAAGATAAGTTTGCTTTTCTAATTACTCCCACTCTCCATTCTGATGGAACTGGTGATTCTGGTTATTTTGCTCAGGTATTTTTTTTTTTTTAAATTAAAAAAAAATATTTAATCATAATATAATATTTCTTAATATTATGTAATTTAATAATAGGGTAAGCAAGGATCAATTGCAGATAAATACGAATATATTATGTATGGAAGATTATACAAAATAACAGAACAGGGTTCAGGAACTCATGTTAAAGCGTATGTACTCAGAATTTTAATTGAAAGATTTCTTTTTTTTTTTTAAATTTATTTTGATTTTTTCATGAATTAATTTTAATTTTTTTTAGGGAATTGTTCATTTCCTTTGGAGGTCTTCTTTTGGATATGAAGGGAAATCCTGATTATGTTACAGAGTTCCAACTTGATCATAAGTACTATCTGTGCATGAGAAAGTTGGATTAAAATCTTATTTTTTGTTATGTTATTTTGATCATTTTGCTTGTATTTGTTCATTTTGGAACAATTTCTCTGAATAATAATATTCGCATATTGGGTATGCGAGTATATAAATTAATGACGAACTCTCTAAGAATTCAATCTGTATTTAGGGTTTTAGATTTAGTATTTAGAATTTCTATTGATAGTTCGCATATGCGAACTCCTTTAAATGTCCACCTTTAAATGTCCACATTTCAAATTTAATGTCATTTTCTATCCACATTCAAAATTATAACACTCTGATCATCACAATGAATTGATCGTAATTCTTACTTATTGATTAAAACATAAAAAACCATCTCAAGAAAAGATATATTAGATTATATAAATATACTAAATGAAGCCTTAAATTTGCAAGAAGGGTTTGTCTTCGCGAGCTCATCCTCGACCAGTAGATAGTGCATGAGCATATTCACATTACAGATATAATATAACACTAATGATTGCAGTAGTATTAACCATAGTGTTTTTCTTTTTCTTCAGATGAAGTAATAGCCATAGTTGAATACTAAGTTTTACTTTCTTGAACTGATAGAGAAGCATTATGTACAAACCTATTACCTAAACACCAGCATGTACTTATCAAAGCTCAATGGAGAAACTGCTGTACCATAAACTATTTCACCGTTATCATGTTTAATTGATGATATAGTAGAAAGCAGAATATTACCAACATAACCAGGAAAAATAGCATGCAGGTAGCATCTCCACAACACTTGTGATTACAGGGGCCTAAATGAATCCGTCCTCCACATTGATGGCAAAATCGAACCCCGCATCTGCATCAAAACCAAATTTAAGGGTTTGTGTATATGATGATTAGCTTTCATAGTTTGTCCTTGATGTTGCCAGTAGCAAATTTGGATTAAAATTTTGGACGCACTGTCACAGTCTGATAAATAATAGTTTATGACAATATGGTTTTCATAAGCTCAAAGTTGTTTTGAGAAAAGCTTCAAACATTAGCTGTTCTGAAACACAATGAAAAATATTCATCAATTAGAGTAAGAAGATTACTCATAATTTTAACCAAAATCTGACGGTAGTAACATTAAATACCGAAATGGTCCTAAGAGTACTACTTATAAACTGCATCTGCCACCTTCCTAACCTATTTTATCATGTCATTGACCATATATGAGCTAATCCAAATCAAGCTATGAAATTATTAGCTTTCCTCTTAGTCTTCTAGGTATCATAGTTTAAGTAAATTGAACATTATATATTCATTTGTACAGAGATGCTTTAGAGTTCAGAAATTCTATTTCCAACATAGTGATAATTAGTCTGCATGTAATAGTCTGTGAAAACATAAAACGGATATATTGTACATGAGAACCTACCTACAAACATGAAGGGGAAAGAGCAAATAACTTACTTGCATTTTATATCTCTGCAACCACTGACTCGCTCAACAGAGTGACCACAATTGTAACATCTTGTCCACCTCTTCTCTTCAATAAGTTCCCCAACAAGAATATCATTATTATCCCTTAGCCGCCCACTCTCACTGCATTGATATCCTGCATGCCATGGAATCTTGCACTGAAAACAGAAGTGTTTCTTGCAGTTAGGACACTTAACCTTTTTTACTTTACACTTGCATTCGTTCAAAACCAAAGCTGAGCAACCTTGATATGGGCAATAGCACCTTTCAAACCTTAAAACCGAGGAATCACATAGAAGGTCAGACCATTTAACAAATAATGGCTTTGGGATGATAGACCTGCATGAAAGAGGGTCCAGTGTGTGGGGGCAGCTCAATCCAGGACACTCGATGTTTCCAGTTAAATCTCCAACTTTTACTTCGATGTACTTGGACATGCAGTCCAAGCAGAAAGGATGATTACACAACCCGCCATTCTTAAATTTTCTGCTTGATTGGTTGGGTTCGATGCATAAATCACATGTGAAGTTTGAATCTTCTTCTTGCTGCTGTTCTTCCTCTTCTACTCTGTCTGTTTCTTGAGGCTTTTGCAGTTTGTTTCCCATTGAATGATCTACCCTCAGCTTACAAAGCTCTGATCAGCTTCCAGAGTATTCCAACTTCTGATTGCAACTAGAAGTCTTAATTTGGGATGATAAATCTCTCAACTTCCGAGCTGCACAAGTCATTCAAACTGTTGTTTTAAACAATCGCATTGCATCAATAGTACTTATAAGCATTAACATAGATGCATTTTGATAAGTAACTTATTTCTAGATCTTCAACTTCAAGCTTTTGGAAATCATATTGTGCATTAAAATACAATGAGGCAGCAGAAGTTATTAAAAGATAAAGCCATGACAATCCAGTAATAAACGAGAATATTCTTTCTACATCTATGTTACTTTCATAGTGAGGTATTTGCATTTTAAATATGCCTAATTGCATCAAATATTGAAGGAAACAACTTAGGCATCAACAATGTATCATTCAAAAACAAATCTAGAGAACCAGAAAGGGAGGATGGTAGCAGTAATAACTGCTCATGAAAAGGTCACACCCAAGCCTAAGAAAGTACCAAGCTTTCTCAATTTGAGTTCGCTACATGAACCATATTTTCCCATTTAGCTCCAACTACTAAACACAAAGATGAGGGCACTACCATAACAATTTTCTCTAACAATGCTTGGCATTCTATCTTTAGCTTATATCCCATTGTGCCTCTGGGTTCTTTGTTCATAAGAGGTATGAAGTCATTTGTCTAGCATCGTATACATGTTCTGCATTTATTATGCAAATCAGATTTCACAAAGAGATGTTCGCATAGCAAAATGAGATCAGGTTAATCAAGTACAGGAATGTCAAAATCATGGGCATAATCATCAAACTGGGACAGCATTCTTTGCAATAAGCATTTGCAAGATTCAATTTGCAACCCTCCCAAAAACAACAACAAAAATTTGAACCCAATAGTCATGCCATAAAAAATAAATACAAACCGAAAATACTATAGCATGCAGTTGAATATTAAAAATATTACATGGTGGAATCTGTATTTTAAATTTCTTCACTTTTTGCATTTTCCATCAGGGCTTAAATGGACGCAGAGGAAAACACAACAGTTCAATTTCCAGTCTTTCCTAATAATAATATTCTACTAACTCACAAAATTGTGCACCTAAATCTTCTCCCACTTCAAAGCATTTTCTCAACAACCAAACAGCATTTTACCAACAACAAACAGTAAGTACAGAAGAAATTCCCTAATTTAATTTTACAAGAGATACAGTTGATTCACGCACTTCCCAGCATTTTCTCAGCAATGAAACAGAAACAATTAAAGTTGATGAGATGAAATATTTTTCCCGATTACACAAAATTGAAAAGGTAAAAGTCCTAATTACCAACAACCAAAACAAAAGCCTCTAAATTGAATGCAGCCCCTAAATACTACCCACTTAATAATTTTAAGTTTAAATTTTTTTAAAAAACAAGGCCAGAAACACAATAAATCAAGAAAATGCAAAACCGCATTCAAATTACTTTTTTTTATAAAAAAATAATGGCTAAAAACTGAAAGAAAATTCGCCATTAATACAAAATAAAATTTTGATCAAATAAAACCCGAACAGTTATTGCTAGTAAAGAAGATATCGTAGCTAAAAAAATAAAGCTTGGAACCGAAATTGAAGACAAAAAGAGAGCTGGGAAAACTTACAAGGAGGAATTCAGAATTTTGTTTGTTAGTTTTTTTCCTTAGAATCTAATTTGTTTTCTCGGGAAACAAACAAACAGAGAAAGGAAGTAATAATAATAATAAATTATAGAAAGAAGGAAGGAAGAAAGTGATGAACAGGTGAACAGTGAAAGCGGAATTTACTAATGTAAGCTGAAAGAAGAGGGAGAGAGAGACTGTCACTGTTCGCATTCTCTTAATTTCTCTTTTTCTTTTAGTTTTCTTTTTAAAAGAATATATAAATATCTTTTTTTTAAGAATATATAAATATCAAATTAGGAATTATTCATTAGTTTAATTTAATTTTAATTATATAAATAAATTTATTTATTTTTAATTCAACTGAAATAAATAAAATTTGTTAATCAATTGGTCTTGCGAAAGGTTTAATTTTGATTTTTGCCGGTCAACTTAATTTGCACTCTACTTTAATTCAATTATGGAAAAATCAAACTACAAGTGAAATTAATAATATCGAAATAATTACATAGAAACTAATAAATTAATGAATAATGAATAATCTAATTCAGGTAATTCTAATAATTTAAAAATTAAGATCACGATTCATCAATTTGATAAATCCGGTGAGTTTAAAAAATTATCACCAAGTTGAAAGTTATTGGAACGAAGAAATCAAAAAGCACAACATTATTTTGATTTCGATTTAATAAATAAGATCTTTTACGATTCAAATGTGTTTCGAAATCAGTAAACAACTTGATCGGTTCCTTAAAATTCATCAAAGAACATCTAACGGGGCAAACCAACTCAGATTGCAACAAACTGAGCATCAGTCGTCCCTGGTATTTGTGCTATGATGTTTATATGGTCTATTTTGACTCCAAAGTTCTATCATCCAATTAAAAATAAGTATGACAGTACAAAATGTAGTTATTGTAATCACATATACAGTACTTTGGCTATATGGAACTCGTTCACCTGGCAATTTAAGAAGCTTCCAGTTTGTAAACAAATCTGAACTGCAAATGACTATAAAGTTGTGGGATTTTGATGCAAAAAACGAAAGAAAATGCTTGTTTTCTGTTTGAAATCAAAATCTTGGAGAAAAACTAATCACAAACAAATGTTCAATGTTACAAACCCACCTTTTGATGTGGCTAACGAGATGTTTTATAATGTGTCACTGCACTGCCTGCATATACATAAATCTCCAATCCGTGTATTTGTTTTAGAAGGACGTCTCCGTAAGATCAAGGAAACATATTTGAACAATTAGACTGTTATGTTATCTTGCAGTAGCAAGATGAGATTCCTATATGCTACGGACCATTGGAGTAGTTGAAGAAGGGAGATTCTTGGTGTAAACATATCATACTAATTCATTTCAATTATATTTGATCAAGAAAGTACCTAAACATTACAAAGAAAGACAGCAAACTCATTACTTCTGTTAATAATTTAATTGAATACCCCTATCCATCCACCATGTATCATAATATAGTTTCAATCAAAATAAAATTAAAATTCCAAAAATTGTTCCATAAGTTATAAAAATCTTTCAATTACGCCCTTAATTTTTTTTAAAGGGTAAATTAAATAGTAGATATTAAGTTGTGTGTATTTTTCAAAGGAAAGTTGAAATTAAGTTGATTGGTGGTCTAAGATTTGTTTAAAGAATTACCAAATACATGGACTGTTCTTAGAATTTGAAGAAAATCCTTTCCCTTTAAGTCAGAGTCAAAAACAATTAGAAGAACTATTGGGTTTGGACTTGGTGTCTCCATTTTCTTGAAAATCTTGCTCTGGCAAACCCACATTTTGAGAGTCGTTCTATTCGTCATATTGATTAAGAATTAGTTCTTTGACGCTTTGGATAGTTTGTTGGAAAGAGATTTGAGTCTGCCATTGTTGAAAGTTGGAAAAGAAAAAAATTTTATCATGAGAGAATTGTTTGAGTAGACTAATCTAATCTGCTCATGTTAATCTTTGTGTTATATTCGATTCAATTAAAAATAAGCGGTAGAAGTGTGATACATCGCCTGGTGAGATCGTTAAATTGTTATGTCACAACAAGGATATTGCGTATAAAAGGGGAAAATTTTTTAAAATTTCAAATCGGATATTTGATTAAGAAATGATATGACATACAAGTTTGACCAACTAATTACTTAGTCAATTTGAGTTAACAATTTTAGGTTAATAGACTTGAGCCTAAATAGTTGATAAAAACAATTAGTGAATCATTTTAAAAACTTTTGCAGTAGGTTTGATACAGGTGATGGTTCATGATCTAGATGTTAGGTGATGGTTCATGATCTAGATGTTAGTTGGAGAAAAGTGGAGGTTATAAAGATATTAAGTGTAAATTCTAACCATAAAAAAATTATACTAATCCGGTGTTGAATTAAAAAATTAATAATTTTTGAAATGAGACATTTTTAAAATTTATAATTTTGAAAATGTGTTATTTATAACATTTTGAAATCTTGGTATTATTTTAATATCTATTAATTTTTAAAATGTGTTAGTTGCTGCTAATTGTTTTTAATTGTTGTTTTGAGTATTTGGAGTATGAGATTTGAATCTAGTCTCCAAATTAAGCTGTGAGCGAATTTATTATTAAATTAGACTTTAGTGTATGTTTTTAGTTTTTTTTTTTTTTAAATTTGAATGGTAATCACAAATAACTCACAAAAAAAAAATGTTTCTTTTAAAAATATTTGAAGAATTTTTCGTGAATTAAGAAATTTAATTTTTTTTACAGATAAATAATAATTTTTATTTTTTAATTTAAAAATATTTATCATACAGATATTTATGATATTTTATTTATTAAATTAAATATTTAAATTTTCAGGAGTTCATAAAACAAATGAAACAATAATATTTCTTATTTTTTAATAACAAAGTCCTATGTAAATGGCAAAAACAAACTATGTTTAAGAAAAATCACATATTTTGCATAAAAAAACAAGTTTAATTATTATAATTTCTTAATTAGGATGGGGGAAGAGATGAGGAAGCTTCTGTAACCAGTAAAAAGAAAAACAAAATATTCCAAAACCAAGAATAGAATTAAAGAATAATATTTATATATAATATATATTTAAAAAAAAAAAGGAAAAAAAGTAGGAAAAGGTAAAGCACATGTCAATCGCCAAAGATTAGACTAAACTGTATAATTTTTTTTTACTATATCTATATATAAATTAGGTCATTTTTAAATAAATAATTCAAAAGGGTCACTATATTTTTTTTAGGTAAATAATAATTATTACGAATTATGTCATTTTTCTAATTATTGCTTATTTATTATTTGTTTACACTTATTTTTGTTTATAATGAAAATTTTTATAGTATAGAGAAATACATATATTTAATATAAATTAGAGTAAAAATATGAGAGAAATCTATATTCCTACATCATGGCGTTGCAGAAATAGTAATAGTCCACACATGAGGATACCAAGAACAAACAAACATATATAATGAGTTGGACTTAAATCTGGACCGTTATTTCCTTCCACTGGAGGATTACAATCGCACGGTCTAAATCCATTTGATAATTTCTTCCCACAATTATAGCAAAATCGGGTCAAGCATCTGCAATATCGTATCAACAAATTATTATTTTTTGTATTAAAATAATGTTTTAAATTTAATTATTTAATAGAAACAGAAATAGCCAGCTAATTAATAATTCATCATGATCATCAAGATTTCTAATTAAGGAAAATTTAATTATAATTTTTTTCATAATTATTTTGGAGTTATCTTGTGAATGCAGCACTGGTTTCATATAAAAATAATAAGCCATATTTAGTATATATTACCAAATACTTATTTCCTTTTTAGAATTATTTTTAAAAGAGTTCTTGTTTTGGATGTTTCCTAATTACTATTTGATTTTTGAATGATGATGATGATGATGATCATGATCATGATGATGATGTGATGCTGATAATAATAATAATAATAATAATAATAATAATAATAATAATAATAAATAGAGAAATAGAGAGCTAACCTGCATTTAACCCTAAAGCAACCTTGAAGACGTTCAACACAATGACCACAACCAGGACACTTAACCCATTTCTTCTTCGCCATAAGTTCTTTAAAAAGATATTCATTTCTTTCTCTTAAATTTTGCTCATGATTACATTTATGACCATCCACCCACTTAATCTTGCAATCAAAACAAAACATTTCTTTACAGTTCGGACATTTTGCTTCCTTCACCACTCCACCGCACTCGTTCACCACTAATTCTTTGCAATCTTGATTAGGGCAAAAGCAAGAATCACCCCAAGAAATCAACCCATCACATAAAAGCTCACACCATTTTTGAAACAGGGTTGAAGATATAATATCTTTGCATGATTGTGGGTCGAGTTGCTTTTCACAATTTAGACCAGGACAAGCTATGTTTGGTGTCTTGTCTTGTAGCTTTATTTGTATGTATTTGGCTATGCAATCTAAGCAAAAAGGGTGGGTAGTACAATTGTCTTTGTTGGTGAACTTTTGGGTTTCTAAGATGGGTTCTATACAAATCTGACATGTGAAGCTAGAAGAAGAAGAAGAAGAAGAAGTATTATTTTCTTCTTGCTCTTGTTGATCTTTTTGTTGTTCTTGTTTTTGGATTTGTTTTGGTTTTTGATTTGAGTTTCCCATAGTAAAATACTAATGTTTGTGGTGTTGCTTTTCTTACATCCTTTTTTTTTTAACTATATCTAATATTTTGTTTTATAAGCTCTTATTCTCCTTTTATACCTAATAGGAAAAATGGGGTTTTTTTAAATTTAAATGGATTAATAATTATGGGTTGGGGCAATTTAGTCATAAAAAAGTAGTTTAAGTATGTGCAAGTAAATGTGTATGGTATGAATCTATAAACAACTATATAAGCCAAGCTATCTTTTGATGAAGTGATAAGTATTTACTTAATATGACGAGAGGTCAAGATTATTTCGTATTATTTGTTGATAAGTTTGAGTAGTTTTCTCGTCTGTTTAATCTCTGCTAAATCGATCGAAATAATACGATGGATGTTTAAGCGAGCCAATAAACGCGGTTCTGAATTTTTATAAAAAATAGTAAAAGAAGGAGAAGGGGATGATGCTCCCAAGATAAGATACATAAGAGGGAAAAAAGATCATGAGGTAGGCATGTTAGGAGAGTTGCCTTGAGATTACAAAACACTTAGAAGCAATTCCCAATAATTTGACATAAATTGTGGGTTTGCCACAAGCGTGTGTGGTGTATGGACCATCCCTATTTCATTCTTTCCCAGGACAAGGATGCTTCTCGTTTCATTTCTGTTTCTTCTTTCTTATTATTATAATCAAATATACCAATTTTTTCTTTTAACTTTTTCAATTTTTTTATTATTATTAAATTGATACTTTATGAACTAGTTGAGCAGTCCATAAATGGGGTTAATTTAATTGTGTTCTTTTATTTTTTTTTTTTATAGATTTTAATTATTTATTTTTATTAAAATATAAAAGTTAGACACTTATTATGTGATAAAAAAAAATAGTTGTATAATACAATTGGACTCGATTTTGGATTAAACCCATTTACTTAACAATACTGGGCTAAGCACAAGAGTTGTTTTAGGTTCAGACCGAAAAGTAGGAATAGTTAGGAACAAATATAATTTGAGCAAAATAATAGAAATTAGGGCTATTTAGGTCTTTTTAGGATAGAAAGTTAAATATAATAGAAAAAAAAATATAGGTTACAAGTATATACGTCAGAGAAGATGAAATAAAATTGGACATCCATTTTTTCCGGTCAACTACCTCGGATATGGACTGATTATTCACCAAAACTCAATGGAAACCAGTCTTAAATCATGTTGGAAGGAAGATTCTCGATGGAAAATCACTAGAAACCACATGATTCTTTACAAAAACCAATTTGAAGTTGGTAATTATTTTCGGCAGTGGCGCCAGACATTCGATTGTTGTTTTGGCCCATTTCGATGCTTTGACAATGAATCTGAGAATACTGTGCGCTCACTGAGAGTTTTTGACTAGTACCATTTGATCACTGATCCGACGCTTTAAACGAATATAAATTAGTATAAATATGATATAGAACCATAGCAGATATATAATTTAAGATGATTCAATATTTTAATTAAAATTTAGTGATATTTTGTTCTATAAGATCTATATATGGTGAAAAAGTCACTGCAAACAAGTTAGGCAATTTTACTTTCTTTATATAATATATATATATATATATATATATATATATATATATATATATATATATATATATAACATACGATTAATAAACAAAATTCAAATATAGATATATAGAAAATAAACTATTAAAACTAAATAAAGTGTAAAATAGATTTCGTACATATATGAAATGCATGCTATATTAAGTCTTCTTTTACTTCTTCTTCTTCATCATCCTTGCTTTTTTCGTTAAGAAGGTCACACCATTGATTGAACAAATTGGTAGGGATGATTTTCTCCCACAAAATAGGCAAAATCATTTGGTCACAATTTAAGTTGGGACATTTGATATTTGCTTTATTTTCCTCTAATTTTGCAGTAATGTGCTTTGTAATACAAGATGAGCAAAAAGGATCATCAACCTTGCAGCTGCTACTACTCTCATTCTTCAACCTTGCAGCTACTCAAACCTTTTATTCTTGCTTTTTTGTCTATTGAAACCTTACTTTTATTTATGACTGTAAATGGGGTAAGTGAATATATCAACTCGAAACTTTCATCATGAGAATTTCTAATATATTATTATCCTCAACATTCAATTACTAGAAAAATCCGAGAAATACAGTTGAAAAATATGAATTAAGAGAAAGAAAATCATCATATTTTTAACCGATGTGTGTTGGTTACTCTAGCAATGAATGAATGTGCGATCAGTAGCGTTGACTTCATCTTAAAGTCATCATGGTGATGCGTGTGTCAACGACAGAGCTCAAAGGCATGGGCAGTGCCAAGTCTAGTTTAATGGTGTCAAATGACCACTTAAAAAGAAAAAAAATTCTTTGTTTTTGGTTTGTAAACAGCGTGTAAACACTATGTAAATAGTGTGTTAATAATGATTTTGACACCACTTATTTTTGACTGCAGCTATATATAATATTTTTGACCCCACAATCAATTTGGTTTGGCACCGCCACTATGTTGGAGGTGAAGGTGGACGCGGTTGGTGGACGCGGTTTGAAAGATTGTGGTTTCTTCTTTGTTTGAAGGTGAAGGTGGAGGCGGTTTGAAAGATTGTGGTGGTTTCTTCTTTCTTTGAAGGTGAAGGTGAAGGCGGTTTGAAAGATTGTGGTTTCTTCTTTCTTTGAACACGTTAACTGAATCGACCAAACAGCTAACCAAACCACGGTTTGAACTAAGTTTGAACAACTGGTGGAACTCTCTGGTTCAAACCGCCAACCCTTGTCTAAATCAAACCATGAGGGTTCATGAGCTGTAATCAAACCATAATTCGGTTCAAGTTTTGGGATATCTTAATCTGACCGAACCGGTCACCTCTATTATTACCTATTACTTAAAAAAAAAAAAACTGAAAAAAAAAAAATTGAGGTAAAAACACCGGTTCGCCGAGACCCGGTCCGGTCGGCATAAGATCGAAAGCGGAATCCATCAAAAGTGATTCCTGTACTCTCTTTCTCTTCTATCCAGTAATTAGATTTTCTCGACTATTTCTGATTAGCCTGAGCAATCAATACCCTCCGATTATTCTCTTCTTACGCCAATGGCCGCGAAATCCCAGTTAATTACAGGATTAATCTTACCGGTGCCACCACCACATTCTTCAGCTTTCCCCACCTCTACTAACAGCACCAGCACTCTTTGTATGGTCAAGCGACCGAATCTCACGACGTCGTTTTTCAATGGCGGAGGTATTTATTTTCTTTACTATGCACTCCATTTTTAGTAGTTTTTTTATGGGTATTGCTAAGTTTTTCGATTACAATTGGTAGGGAATTGGTTTTATTTAGAACCAAACTGAGATGCGATTTCAACTGGCAGAAGATTGATATAGTTTAATGTGGATTAGAGAATTAAGAATTTGAATTGTATGATTTCGAGCTTTTGTTCATAGATAAGTAATGATCATTCATCATGCGATGCAAAATAAAGAACAAAACTTTCCTTGTTTTCAATTCAAGTTTTGATTGAAATTGGTCATATAATGCTGTGAGATGAGAAGTAAGTGTTTAGCTCTACGACTGTAATTGCATAACAGTCTAACCTTATGTGTTGAGTTTCTTGCTTTGGATGGTGAGATTATGCTCTTGAATTTATATGTAAAAAAGCATACTAGCAGGAGTTGAAGTTGCATATGAGTAGAAATTTTTAATAAACTAAATTTTGGTTAACTACTTGTATGTATATGAGAATGAACCTGTGAAATTTTACTGTTTAGATATCATTAAGCCAGAGATCTCTCTGTGGCACATGCATGGTCATGTATCTTTGTGGCTCTGCCACTCAACTAGAAAGTTTCTACTAATATCTCAGATAAAATCCTATTTTGTTTGCAGTTGAAGCTCTAAAAGTTTCTAGGACAAGAAATTATTCATCTACTAGGACCCATTGTTATGGACAAGGTGGAGGTGCTCTTGGCACTCGTATGAATCTTTTTGATCGTTTTTCTAGAGTTGTAAAGGTGAGACTTTTGGAATGGTTTGCCTCAAACGGTCATTATGGCTACTAATCCCACTTTTCTGAATTTTTGCACATATAACATTATTAGCTATTTCTAATTACAGTCATATGCAAACGCAATCTTGAGTAGTTTTGAAGACCCCGAAAAAATCCTAGAGCAAACAGTTCTTGAAATGAATGATGACTTGACAAAAATGCGTCAAGCCACAGCACAAGTAAGTATTATAATATAATGTGCTATTCTTTTTTAACCTGACTTATTTGATCTTTTTAAATTTTACTATCATTTCATCTTTTTATTTATTATTTTTCTTGTTTTCAGTTTTATTTGTTATATTGCAAATATTCAATTCAAACGAGTGGCAACACCAAGAAGATTCATTAAAAAACAACTTTGTTGCAACCACATACTTTGCTACTCTGGCGATTGACTATTGTTTCCTTCAACCGATTATTTTTCTTATCTTCTGTTTAGGTATTGGCATCTCAAAAACGTTTGGAAAATAAATACAAAGCTGCAGAGCAAGCTTCAGAGGATTGGTAAACTAAAACTGAAGTAACTTATGTAATGAATTATTTTTTATCATAAAAAAATACCTGTTGAAACTTTTACTTCTATTTCTGGTTGTGTAAAGGTTTCCTTATTTGACCATGTCTGGCTGGAACTTTAGAATTTATTACTCAGAATCTGAAAGTTAGAGTTATTCTAGTGTGTTTTTCTTGAAATATTATTTACAGTTGAAAATTTATTGTAGGTACCGTAAAGCACAGCTTGCACTTCAGAAAGGAGAAGAAGATCTTGCACGTGAAGCTCTTAAGAGGCGCAAATCTTATGCTGTAAGACGGTTGTTCTTCAAAGATTTTATGATTAATTCCTGTTGAAAGTTTGATAGTTTTAATATTACATCAACAGTCTAGCAGTTTTAATAATTCTTACTAACTTGAGAATCACAAACAGAAAGTTAGTATTATTTTTGTTTGTTCTGTGACTGCAAATTAAGTTTTCTGTTCTGTTACTTTCTAGGACAATGCTAATTCCTTAAGAGCTCAGCTTGATCAACAGAAAAGTGTTGTTGAGAATCTTGTCTCTAATACTCGGGTATGCTAATTCTTGTTCTTGATAAGTGTTCTATGATGTAATGGAACTTATTGCATTGAATAAATTCCTTTCTTTGTAGCTTTTGGAGACCAAGATACAGGAGGCAAGGTCTAAAAAAGATACTCTGAAAGCACGCGCGCAGTCTGCAAAGTTTGTCTCTTTCACCATTTGCTGCTGAGATGATCTTTTTTCCTTTATATTACTTTATTATGATCCCTTCTTTTGTTGCCTTAGAACCCAAACCAAAGTCAGTGAGATGCTGGGGAATGTAAATACAAGCAATGCTCTTTCAGCTTTCGAGAAAATGGAAGAGAAAGGTAAGCCTTCTGCATTCAAATTTGACTTCTCCGTATATGAAGTCCGTCCCTTGTTTTCTTTTATATATAGTTCATCATTTATAGTGCAATATATGCACTTCTATGTGCTCTCGTTGATTTATTATGTCTATGAATTAATAGGGAAGTATTTATTGATTGTTGAAATTTTCAGTACTCTCCATCTCATAATGAGTATCCCTATTTCCATTTTCGGATAAGGAATGTTCGCTTTCTTTGTATGTTAAGAGTTATTTTATCAGTAATACCTTTCACTTTGTCCATTAAACTTTAGGAAACTTCACCAAAGATGCCATACAGCTTGACCATCCTACTTGAATATTATATGATCTTTCTTTTGTCATTCCCATCCTACTGTAATTAGTTTGCCTTTTTGTTGGATTTATTATCCTCAAGGAATCTTCTTTCTCACAGTTAATATTGTCAGTTAGTGGAAGTATGATTTGTCAGTCGTATGCTTAGAAGTTAGAACAGGTAAATGTCATGGCGTAATAATTTTATCCTCTCTTCTTCCTTTTCAACAACTCAACTGATCCTTAATCTCAGACTTGTTGGGGGCTAGATATCTTTTAGGAAATATTGAGTCAATGACATTTATGCATGTATGCAGTATGTAATATTGTTGCTGTACCATCTGGCCTCTAGCTTCACCATTTCTTGTATTTTGAATATAACAATTTTCTTATTAGTTTTGAATTCTCAATATTCCACTGCCATTATGTGGTAAAAATCACCATTGAATAATTTACTGCTAAAGTTGTCAGTCTGCTTGCTATAGGTTATGTCATATGTCTCCTTGTTCTTCCTTTCTGGTTGCAATAAATTGACTTAGCACAGGATTTTGAACAACATTTGTTTTGTGTTTGAGAAATGATTTTGAATAACATGTTTAGCACCACTTTAAACTGCTCTTTTTAGTAACCGTCTTTCTTAGGCTTCTTTTCCAAGAAGCAGTTAGAAACTTGTTTGGATGTTTTAGATTTCTGGTATAAATCAATTTCTTGGTGCTTATTTGCTTTTAGTGAAAACATTTAATAGATTTACTCAGTAGTAATATGGTAGCCCTTTAGTTATCCTGTTTTGGTGCACAGTTGCATCTAAACTTCTGTTTTCTTGATAGTAATGGCAATGGAATCGGAAGCTGAAGCTCTGGGCCAGTTAGCTACAAATGAACTGGATGGAAAGGTATCTCATATTTTTTATCATTTCATTCATGTTGTCCTTGAAAGTTGGTGTTTCTGTCTTGCATTTGTACTGGTATATCGATGATTCCATAAGAAATGTCTTTTTTTTTTTTTTTTTTTTCATTTGAACTGTTACTTACAAGTAATATAAGTTGAGATGCAACATTTGTTAACAAACTCAATCATTCTCAGAAGTGTGTCCATTTTGGGGATATTATTTTGCATTCATTCTTGCCAGTAAAGTTACTGCATGAACATGATGTAGGCTAACTAATATTCATCTTGTTTTCAAATAATGTTTGCATGTCATCTCCAAAATGTCCACTCCCCCACACTCTGCTTATTGTTTGTCATGCAACATAGCCAATTAGCCATAGCAGCCACTAATTTCTTGCTGGAGAAGAACTATCATTTTACAAAATTCATTACTTGGTAATTGGTTCTATATTGATGGAGATCTTTTTTATCTCAGGATAAGATTGCCTGGGTACTTTTCAACCATATATTAGATCAGGAATTTTGTTATTTGACTTGAGATTTATTGAATTCAAGTTACTACTGATATATGATATCTGCCATGAGCATATGCAGTTAGGGGTTGAATTGAAAGTTTGAAACCCTCACTTCTTCCTCCTTTCTTTTTGAATCTGTATAATTGTTGTTGATACAGTATTCATACTAGCATAGAAGCATTGCAATGATCCAATATTTTCTTTTTCAGTGTTATTTACACATTCATTTTTGGTTAATAATTTTAGTTTTTTACTTTTAGGTCTTTTTAGAGATTTTTATATTTATATTTGAAATTTTGCCGTAGGCTTTGATAGCTTATGGTTTCCCCCCTCTGCAACAAATATATGCATTTTTAAAAAAAAAAATTATTTATATGTATTTAGATATGATAGCAGCTGTGTATAAGATTTTAATTCTAGCTGTACTCCTAAGCGTAACCATGATCACAGATCATGAGCCAAAAATTGTATATTTATCAGAAAAACATTTCATATCTGGTTCTCAGCCTTTGTCTTCTGTTTTACAGTTTGCTTTACTTGAGAGCACGTCCGTTGATGATGATCTTGAGAAGCTGAAGAAAGAAATTTCTGGTACCAAATTGGTAAGTTTTGGTCATCTTTATTATATGATAAACTGATGGTAATATACATCTTTTTGTTAAGCAATGCCTTTGAACGGGTGGTGTGAGATTCCATTATTTTTATTTTGTAATTTGTCCGTTAAATGGTTTTTCCTTTCTTTTGCCGCGTTTAACAGAAAGGAGAACTGCCGCCCGGAAGAACAGTTGTAAGCAGCTCTTCACTTAGAGACCCTGAGATTGAGATGCAGCTGAATGAATTAAGACAAAAAAGAAAGGAATTCTAATTACTTTCACTGAAAACCGTACTTGTAAGTACAAAGTTGGAAAAGGTCAGTCTTCATTTTCTGCCAAAGTATTGACTGTGTAGAGATTAAAGGTCAAGATAGACAGCCATTGTATAGTCATTCTACCACTACACTCCAAATGGATGGATCTTCTTTGTAATTGTATTATATTTGCAATTGTTTTTTGCTGCAAAAACATATGCCTCGGATTGTAGTTGCAACATCTTTTGTTTAGCGAAAATAGAACAAAATAATAAAACTTTTGTAGTTAGCATTTTGGCATTAGCTAGTGAACGGGGCTGACCATCAAATTGTAGGTAGACCAGGCCACAGTTTGGTCCTTGAACCGAATTGTGCCATTGCAGTTCCAGTTCGTTCAAGGTTCAATGGCAATTTCATGGTTTCTACGGGTTTATGACAGTTTTCTCGGTTCAAAATAGCAGTTTGACAGCATTTCAGTTCCAGTTTAAGAAATTGGTGAACCTGAGTTGAATTGCGACAAAGGCGGTTTGTTCCAGTTCACGGGCAGGCTTGCTTTCAGACCAGTTAAGACTCATTTCAGATCGGTTTAAAATTGCTGTTCAAACAATCGGAACCAGCTCGTGACCAGGTCTAATTGTAATTGTAGTGTGGCAAGACAGGTTCAATTCAAACAGGGGGGCATTTAATACTAACTCTCCCACAATTGAATTGAAAAGATCTTGCATGTTTTACTATTATTAGGTAACTTAAGGTTAAGGGGCACGGAGAGCTAAAATGAGTATGAGCATTAAGTTATTCATTTAGGAAAGTTATATTTTATTAGTTTTTTTGTTCAAAATATATTTTTTAAAAATAATTTAAATATCCAAGAAAAATAATTCAAAATTGCATAATAAAAATATAAGCAAAGTTTTTTTTACTATATAATTCTATAATTGTGAATTTGTTGATTATATAAGCCAAGTTTTTTTTATAATATCTTTTATTCTTTGATATTTTTCATCATAATGTTAGAATTTAATTAATGCATTCATTATATGTTTTAGCATACAAAGTTAGCGGGGACGGCGGCGGTTGACCGCCATCGGTAGGCTGCTGGTCAAGCAGCTATCAGTAGAGACAACAAGAGTGTGCTATAACTTATAAGTTCTAGCTTAATGCTTATGAGAAATATGTCAAATTCAATTAAATCTAAGTTGTAATTGTTTGCTACAAAATCTAAGTTTTAACTATTTAATAATAATAATACTAATTAACAGAAAATACAAATGCATTTATATTATATACTTTTACTTGTATTTCAATACCACCCACCTAAGTGGACTATTTTAATGGATTTGATTAGTTATTTAATTTTAGTCAAATTTTAGACATTTAGTTGGAGTTTGTTATATCATACAAATAAAATTCAGTAATTAATGAACTAATCCAATTATTTTTTTTAAAAAAAAAATTAGTAATAATATACTCTTATTTCATTTAAAAACTAATATATTATTTTATTTTTTTATTGGTTTGTTCAATTAAATTCAATTTAGGCAAACAATTAAATGGCTCCTATATGCATTTTTTCTATATAAAAATATAACTAAAAGATTTGAATTTTTTAAAGGGGTAATTACTATTGGGTCCCTGAGGTTTGGCCTAATAAACTCGTAGGTCCCTCTATTTCTAAAATTGTATCAAATAGTCCCTAACTTTTGGAAATTGTACTCTGAGATCCTTTGACCGTTAGTCAACGGTTAAAGTTAACTTTTTTTTCAAAATGACAAATCTACCCTTCAGACTATTTGAATCGAACCATTCTAATTATTAAATCAAACCTGTGGAGCCCACTTACTATAAATATAAAAAATGACAATATGAAGGCTCAAACTAGCAACCTCTCAATAAGGTTGTATACATGTTAACCAACTGCACCAAACACTTTTATTGCTTTAGTGTGATGTGATAAAATTTTATTAAAATAATTACATATTCTTTCAATTAAGATTTTATTAAATAATTACATATTTATTTTTTTATCATCCTAGAC
>CANUEY010108986.1:0-10282 GCA_948099555.1 Croton setiger
ATATATATATATATATATATATATATATATATATATATATATATAAAAGTCAAAGGGGCACTACCATTTTATTTATTTAGCTATATGAAGCAAATTACAAAAGCTCAACATATAAGAAGTAAGTGGTTGATCTGTTTTGCAAAACTGTTGCTGTTCTGTGCAGTCCCTAACTAATGTATCGTAAATTCCATGAATATGTTTTTTTTATCGGCAAAAGTTTAAAAAGTTTTATTAGAAATAAAGTTGTAAAGAGAACTTCTCTTTCAAAAGACAGAAAGAGAAGTTGGATACAAGATCATTATAAAAGAAGATAAAATCAAAATAATTGCAACCATATTCTAAGAGATTTTGGAGGGGAGATGGATTAAATCCAAATTCAGAATACAATCCACCATATAAACCAAAATTTGAAAATATTGATATTCAAATAAGTATAAATGCATGCACATTAAGAAAATATATTTCGGATATCATTGTATGTGAATTTTATGTTCAAACTGTTAACAAAAATATATATACTAGTATAAATAGAAGTATATATAAAATAATATATCATTTTGCATAAATTATAAAAATTCTATACACTATAAAAATAAATGAAATAATCTCATTACAACAGTAAAAATAAAGCAAAATTCAAAATCATTAACAACGACATCTTTTCATCCACTCAACATGCATGTGCGCCTGTTATGGCTTTGAATCTTTACATTTACTACAAAAGGAAGATCTTTTCTTCTTTTTTTTTTTCACGAATTGATGGAATACACGACTTCTTCGGTCTTTCGACTAGGTGTTTAACATAGGTGGAATGATTGAAACTTCAGGATCAGAAATACTGGTTGAGAAATCTTTGAAAGTGGAATTCATATAATAATGTAATATATAATCAACAAGATCACGATACAAATTCCAGAAAGCTATTATTGCATGAGAACAAGTGAATTCATCCAATTGTCGAATCCTATAAGTACAACTCTTAGTTATTATATCAACAACTCTAAATGATTTACCATCTAATACTTGATACTTATGGTCACAAATCTCTAATACCTTCAAAACAAAAGCAAACAAAATTTTAATGGTCAAAAATAAATTTAAGTTTTAAAAACAGTATATATATGACGTACAACATGTATAAATCAAGTATATATATCATTATATGTGGATATATATACAGTGAGTTATTAGTATATATACCAATAAATATGGAATATGTATATTATGCTATCTGGTATATACCAGTATATATGAAATATATATATTGTGTTCTCTAGTATATATACAAGTATAACACCTACAAAGTTTAAACACTAAAAAAAAAAACAATTTATCCTTAGATAAATTACCAAAAAAAAAAAAATACAGATAATATATATACAACATATATACTAGTATATATATGACAGAATAATCAAACACATATAACAAACACATAAACAGCCATGACAAAAAATATAACAAAAACTGAAAAAAAAAACAACAATACAACAACAAATAACCGAAACAAAAACAGTAGATATCAACCAAACTAATACAACAAAATCAATAGCAACAATTAACATAAATTTTACCGTGAAAATAATGATAAATGAACACTTAGATATAAACATCAAAAATATAATATTATAGCAATAAACCACATTACGAACCTCTAAAAATTAAGTGAACAAACTTTAATCAATAATAAACTAAAACTCTTATATTTCCAACTGTTGAAAAGTTGAAATAAATCTTCATAAACTAATAAAATAGAAAAGTGATGAAACAGAGTAATATAGAGCAAAACAAAAAATAAAGAAAATAGAAACACATAAACAAAATGCAAGTGATATAGAGTAGAATATCTTGAAAACAATTGCAGAAGAATGAATGGAAGATTTCTGAAATCATAATTTAGAACTTTTGAGGATCGACAACAAATGTAGAAAAATGAATGGAAGATTTCTGAATACAAAAATTGAAAGGAACTGAAAATATAAATTAGGGATTAAAAAATGAATGAATCGACAACAATAAATCCAGATTCAGCAACAATCAAGATCAAAATTGAAACACAATTCTAAAATCGTGAAGAAGAAACAGAGAAAATAGAAGTGAAAATGGAAAGAAATAAACAATGTCTTAATTTTTAAATAGATTAGTTAAATAAGAAGGTATTTTAGTAATTATTAGTACTATTTTATTAATTTTCCATCTACCATTTCTATTTTAATAATATCATTTAACAATAGTAGAACTAGAAAGAAAAAGTATTTTGCTTTTTCTTATAATTTTTGTTTATTTTGAATTCAAATCAATTTTTAGTTGAAGCATATATTTATTTATGATTTTCATCCGTAGTTGTTTGTTTTGAATTTTCTTTTATTTATGGAGTTTTTAAATTTATTTTTATTGTCTTATTAATTCTGATAATTTGAGACATAAGAGAAATTACTATTTTTTTATTGAAAATCTTAGTTATTTTCTTTCAATTATGGATTTTTTTAATTTATTTTTATTGTCTTATTTAATTTTGGTAATTTGAGATATAAGAGAAATTATCAATTTTTTTATTGAAAATCTTAATTATTTAAGTTTTGATATTGAGTTTCTACCAATGTAAAAACAACTATTTTTTTTATCTGAAAATTAATTTCCTCTATCAAAATTTAAACTCACCTATAAATAAAAATACTATTTTTTTTTTGTTATGCTTCTTATTTCTCATATAAAAATATAATCGTATATTAAGGTAATACTATTTATCAATAAAATTTATATTTCAATTTTTTTTTTTAAAAAAAAAAGTTATATTGTTCAATTTAACATCCATCCACTCTAGAGGTGGCCATGGGGTGGGTCGGGCCGGTTTCAAGCCGCGACCCGTTGGGCCACGGTTTGTGTGGGCTAAACCGTAACCGTAAACCGGCGGTTCGAGAACGGTTCACGGTCTATAACGGTTACGGTTCGAAATTTTGTTAAACCTGACAGAACGGTTCGGATTCCGATTCTGGTTCGGAGACAGGCTGAGCTAGGCGGGCCCAGCGGGCCAATCCGGCCATGGCCACATCTAATCCACTCAAACATTGTATAATAAGTTTAAAATTTTCAATTGCTTTACAACCCACCACCTTAGCTTGCTTCATTAACTACTCATGGTCATGGATACACCAACATCATGCTACAAAATTTGTACATGAGAATCATTGTATAAATATTAAAATTTGGAATTCCTAAAGTGGAATAGAAAGAAAAATTGAACATAAAGAAGTTGGTGTAAGTGTGGAAGAAATATGTTGAAAAGAAAATTACATACTATATGATGTAATTGGCTCACATTGTTCTTTGAGTGAATAACTTCTTTTTGTCATAATCGAATGATTCCAATCAAGTTTTGAATGGTAAAAAGAGTTACATGATTTGGGTGTGTAGTTGGGACCAAAAAAGACACTACCAAAAATACACACCTAATAGTAATACCCCTTTTCTTTAGCTGCACCAAAATATACTCCATATGTTATATCCAAGATTTGGTTGATTTATGCATTGTTATTATTCTAAGCTTGCGACACATGTACTTCCATTACTACCCATATTAATGCTTCCATTGTCCTTTGTAAATAAATAAAAAATTGCATAAGACAAAAAGTGATTTTAATTACTAATCAAATTTTCTAAGCTATAAAATTTGCTCCATTTTTAAAATTATTTAAAATTTCAATATACCGAAAAAATTTTCGCTACCAGTTAATATACGAATACAAAAGTAACAAATGTAAATAATTTTTTAAAATTGTGTAAAATTCACCAAATCATTAAATATATAGCGAGTTTTGTCAATTTATATATGTACATAAAAGTATACATAATTTTCGGGAAATCTCGTTGGTATATATATACATACACATTTATTTACGATATAGTATATAAGTTATATACATGTATGTAAGTGTACAATGTGTAGATATATATATATTTTAACAACGTGAAAATAATACCAACATGGTATCACAGAATTCGGTGTGAAAAAATTATGCCAAAAGTGTTGCCCATTTTATTTCACTGGATGTTTCTAGAAATATCATTAACGCTCACTGAAAAATGAAAAGTCTAAATCACTAGAATTCCAAGAATGTGTTGATCTTAAATATGCCTTCATTTTCTCCTCATTTTTCAATATTTGGTTGGTCAAAAGCATCTTATAGTCCTTCTACTATGATTTTTTTTTTTATCAAGCACCGCAAAAAACTATATTAAGGGGGCATACTAAAACCTCTTATTTAACGGCACGTGTATCACAAAGAAAGGGATGGAGCGTGAATTCTATTTTTACCTTGAAGTGAGCCCCATACATGTGACCTAAACACTTTGCTATTGTTTAATGCTTTAAACCAGTCAAACTGTTCGAGTTTCATTCTGCGTTTGATTCAGAAAATATTCGATTCGTATTCGAAATTTAAATGAGCTGAATTTTCGAGTTTGAATATATCACGAATCGAACTCGAACCGAATATAATTATTCGCGAACTGTTTTTCGAACACTCTTAAAATGACGTTGTTATATATATATATATATATATATATATATATATATATATATATATATAACGCCGTCGTTTTGAGAGTGTTCGAAAAACAGTTTATCGGTTAAACGAACTATAATCAAATATTTGAATTGAATACTGCAATTAAATAATAATCGAACTGTTCGCTAATAGTTGCCGAATCGAATTCGAACTTTTAATTGATGTTCGAGTCGAATATGAATCCAAATTCAAACACCACGAATACCTAAACGAACTCGAACCAAACCTACTGTTCGGTTCCATTCGGTTCGTTTACAACCTACTCTTACTCTTGTCCTCGAGAAAAAAAAAAAGAAGCCACCATTGAATCTTTATTAGTTCATCAATTTAATTATCATTCAGTGTTGTTGGTTAATTTTGATTCTAACAAAATAGAAAATGGGTAATCATGATCTTGGAAAGTGTGGAGACAACACAATCCCATCATTTTGGTATGTTTCCGTATTTGCATATTACTTGCCGATTTTTGCTTTCTTTATAAGCCAATCAACGCAGTTGATTTTTGCATTCTTCATAAACCAATTAACAAATCAACATGGGCAAATAGTGGTGTATACTGAATGACAATGGTGGTGCAAATGGATAATTTTACCCTTCAAGGCTAATTTCTTAGGTTTAGCAGAGATTTTGCAGATTTGTGATTTGGAAATTTATGTGTTACAAGGACTTGAATGGGAAACATTGACGGTGGTTATATAATCAGTAATATAATTTAGCCAATAGCAGAATTAAGAACTTAACACCAAAAAGATGCTCAGCCAGTCATCACTACAAAAGAATTCAATCAACAGAGTATGAAAATAAAACCTTAGATTGCAGCAAGTTCTAAGTTGCTGATCAATTTACTGGGCAATGTTATTCAGAAACGGGAGTGATCATAATCGAAAATTCCCAATCTTGATTGTGGTGACATGTTGGAAACGTCGGGTTGGATGATTTTAAGAGATGACCAAGTACAATTGGCGGGTGGGATTCATGGGTTTAAACAGAGAGGTATACAATCGGAAATAGAGCGAGGGCCGCCGGTGAGGATAGAGGAATAAGCGTTGACGACGAGAATGTAAGCCATAGTGAAAAAAGTGGCGGTTCTAGCAGGTAACTCGATAAATATTAACACTTTTTTTTTTGCTAAAGAAGTAAACGTAATAAAGCGGCAGACATGAGATCGCAAGGGCAAAAGAGGACACATAAGATATTGTTTATATCATATGCCCATGGGTGAAAGATATGGAAGTAAACGAACCGAATCGGACCGAACAATAATAGATTCGGTATATATATATATATATCGTTTTAAGAGTGTTCGAAATACAGTTCGCGAATAGTTATATTCTGTTCGAGTTCGGTTTGTAAAATATCCGAACTAAAAATTTGGCTCGTTTAAATTTCAAATACGGATCGAATTAAATGTTTTTTGAACCAAACGTCAAATCAACATCGAACTGTTTGATTTATATACAGCCCTAGTCAAACTCGAACAATTAGTGCTCATACACTTCACTTGTGTAAATAATATAATTATGCTCTACAAATAGTAAAATAATAAGATAGCACAACTGTATATATATGTACTATATAGAGTAATAGAAATGAAGATAATCAAATTGATTTCTCTTAAAACCCTAAAACTCTTCGTGGTATCAAAACTAGAGAATCAGATTCAAATTTGATAAAACCACTAATCACCTGAATCAAACACAACATTGGCAAACCAAACACCAAATCAGCATACTAGAAATGAAGAATCTGATGTTTACAAAAGAACAGGTTATGATAATTCAACCAAAAACCTGGTAACTATTTCTCTTAATGAACGTAATTTCTTTTCCTAGCATAGATCCATGATGATCACGTTAAGAGCTAAAGACAAATACAAATTTGTTAATGGAGAAGAGCCAAAACCCAAACTTAATTCACCAATGCTAAAGAAATGGATTAAGGTGGACAACATGATTACTCCCTAGATTATAAACTCTATTTATCATGAAATTTCGGAAGCATTCCTTTATGCCAATAGTGCTAAGGAACTGTAGGATGAAATAGCAACAAGGTATGGAGAAACAAATGACCCATTGATATATTAGATTTGTAAAGATATATCGAGCATGAAACAAATAACCCTATAAATACCCCCCACAAACATCCACTATCTTCACACCTTGAGCTGTGTTAACGGCCGCCCTCTTCTCTCTTTTTGCCTACGGTGATTCTTTATCTCCAGACAATTCTTTACTGCTTTCTGCATAACGTTGTTTTGATAACTTGCATTTTCATTCATAATCACATAATAAAATAAGTCCATATCAAGCTGAAGCTGCGAAGCGGGCAACAACTGCCACAGGTATGATACTAAACTCAATCTTTTGATTTAATTATCTTCTACCCTTTCTCCAATCATGTATACATGACATGTTACACCGCATAATCACGCTTTTTGGCCATAATGCCACCTAAATCACTTATTTCGGCCACAGCGCCACTTAAATCAGTAAAATGACATGTTTGGTTCTGGTGGAGAGGATAATATATGTTTAGTTAATGGTGGTCATGAATGTAAGTAGGTAATGTGAAGTTGATATTTTGTTGGTGGGTGTATGATGGTATGGGAAAAAGTCATTTCTAACACTGACATCTGTAGACACTATGATTTTTTTAGTGTCTAATTATAAATTATGTAGCCTTTAGACTGTGGTGCAAACCCTAAAATGATACCTAAATTGGCCCTTGAATCAAATTTTATTTTGTCTAATTTCATATTTTTTCTGATAGAACCCTATTGGTTAGGTATGTGGCTATCAGTAGGAGTTTAAACCAGAATATATATGACAAATTTGCTTGAATCATTAATGTCCTTCCTATGTTCAACAAGTCTTTATGTTTTCTTTCTACCCTGCCATTTTATTGTGGGGTATAGAGACATGAGGTTGGATGAAGAATTCTTTTTGTTTGAAAAAAAGGAAAAATTACAATTATCTCCCTAAGTTTTACCATAATTAATCATTTTCTCCTTCTATTTTCGAAAATGCACGATATTCTCCCTATGCTTTTATTCCATTGAACGATTTGATCCTTCCGTCTGTTTTAGCCCCTTTTTTTCGGTTAAAATTCTAGCAAAAAGACCAAATTAACCTAAGGTTTATTATTTTAAGGGAAAATTACAATTTTCTCCCTGTGTTTTGACATATTCAATAATTTTCTCTCCGTATTTTTAAAAATGAATGATTTTCTCCCCGTGTTTTAATTTTGTCTAACGACTTTTGCCCTTCCATTAAATCAATCATTTTTGGTGAAGAAATCTGGTTTACGAAGAAATGGATCTGCACGATGAGCTGGTTCGCGTAAAGGGTTGTTAGTTGTGCAAGGTGCTCAGCTATGTGAGGCGGCTGGCTAAGCTACGCATTCCTAGTCCGGTAATGGCACTAGATTTTCTAGCAAAGGTGACTACTATTGGTTAGTTTTATAAGGAAGGAGTTGAAGGTCTAGTTTTTGTGCGACTGTTGAAAGATAATTTATAAAAGAAATAAATTTATTTTCTGATGAATGGTGGCTCAAAATGGAAGAAAAAAAAAAGGAAATACATTTTTTTTATAGTAGAGTAAGGAAATAAAAAGAAATAAATTTACTTTACACTAACAAATGGCCGAAAGTGAAAGAAAATAAATGGAAATAAAGTTAATTTCCATGACCAATGACTGGCAACCGGTGATGGTGCTGAAGCAGGAGGCGTTTGAGGAAATAAAATGAAATAAATTTATTTCCAACAACTGGTTTAGAAAATAAAACAAATGTTCAGAAGTGAAAGGAAATAAATTTATTTTTCCGTAACCGGTGACCAGAGATGACGTCAAATTGAAGGAAATAAGTATTGACAATAAGGTAAATGAACAATAAAAAATTGCTATAAAACTAAAACAAAAGTATAAAAGTGCTATTTATTTTTAAGCGCTTCGACTACAAATTTAATATACATTTGCACCTTTCGTCTATGGTCTATCAGTGCGTGATATACACACGAGCAAATGATGCATGAGCTATGTTTTCTTTACTACTACTATTATTATTATACACTTTGAAAAGCACATATTCACTCTCAGCAAATTCAAAGAGAGAAAAAGGAGAATTTGTAACAATTCCAATATGACATTTATCAATATTGAATGGAAGGAAAAAAGAAAATATTGAACTATCAATAAAGGGAAAAAGAAAATAATAAAACCAGAGTTCTTATTTTGGTGTTGTCCTTAAAAAACACAATATTTATTCTTTGTATTAAAAATCATTTCATGGGTTTTTATTTTGGGCAAAATTGGTGGGGTTATTTACACAACAAGTAGTTAAAAATGGGTAAAATTGACTCCATGAATCAATTACATACATAGGTTCCAAATTTTCAATTTAAGGCAAGTATGACACGAGTTTGCCATTTTTGGACAATTTTATCTTACATTTTCATTTAATCCTACAATTTCTTTTCGGCAAATAATGATAAAAATAATATAATTTTTATAAAATACAATAAAAAAAGAAAGTCTATTTCAAAATATAAATACAAGTATAAAATTATAATTTTCTTTATTTTAAATATATAGTTAATTTGTTAATATTATTATTATTATTTTTCAAAAAAAATAAAATAAAGTTGAGGTATTTAAGTGAATGGTTTGGACAAATGTTGGAAGAAAAAGAGTTAAATAAATAGATTACTTAGGCTTCACATATAACAAGGCAAAAGGAATTTGAGGGTTGGGTTGGGAGATGGGATGTTATAATTATTGAGTGGTAGGAATTGGTAATTAATTCAGAAAGGCAGATAAATAAACAATGTTAAAAGGAGAAAAGAATCCTATGCAATGAAATAAAGGACTCTGCACTGCACACACTGTATGCTATAAACATGCACACATGGCCCTCCTATAGAATCCAAAGTGTCACCAATTTAAAGCACAAGATTCTATCTTTTTTAATTCTTTTTTGTTTTCAATTAAGCCATTCAGTTTAATTTAAAGCAGGTGCATTAATTGCTTTGATTTGATTAGTAAGAATGATATTTGGGTTAAGTGCGATTAGTTTATGATGAGCTGAGAAAATGGTTCAATAAACTTATTCAACACATAATTTGATGAAGGCTAAGAAAGAATCTAAATTAGGAGTTTGATTTGAAGTTAACATGTGATGCCTCAACAATTGAAGGACCAGTTTGTATTTACAACTTACAATAATCATACTGTTGACGCTCGATTTTTGGCTTCTAAAATCTTAAAGAAAAATAATCAAATTAAAAAATATATATTTTTGTTTTATTTTTTAATTTTTGTTTCTTTATACTTTGAAAATTAAAAATATATATATTAGAAAAATTAAAAAATTATTAGTTAATAATAATAAAGAGGAAAAACGAATAAAATTGAAGAGAAGGGTTTAATTGAAGAAAATGAAAAGAAAAGAGGTAAAATTGAAAAGTTTAATTAGGAAGGAGGGATATAATTGAAATAGAAATAAAAGTTTAGGGGTCAAAAGTTGAATAACAAGAAAATGAAGGGTGAAAAAAAAAAGAAAAAGGTTTAATTCAGAATCGAACCAAACTCGTTCGATTCAGAATTAAACTGATTTCAATTGAACCAGTCTAATCGAACCGAAGTATAAAACAAAACAACAAAAAAAGAATTAAGACAGAATGAAGTGAAGAAGAAACGAATTCGAAGACAGAAGTCTTC
>CANUEY010108993.1:0-35896 GCA_948099555.1 Croton setiger
GAAAATTTAAAAAGAGTTTACAGAAAATTGAGTGTTTATTTGGAGAAATTAACAAAAATTAGAAAACTCATATTTTTTGGAATATTTATTGGAGAAAAAAAAATCGTTGACTTTTTCCGTTGACTAACGCCGTTTTTGGACAGAAGACCTGAGAGTCTATTATTCTAAACGTTAGGGACCCGATGATATAATTTCCAAAATAGAGGAACCCTAGAGTACATTAGGCCAAAAATAAATATTTCATTTCCTTGAATTAGAATTATGAGTTTTCTAATATTTGTTAATTTCTGCAAATAAAAAATATGAGTTTTCTAATTTTTGTTAATTTCTCCAAATAAACACTCAATTTTCTGTAAACTCTTTTTAAATTTTCCGGAAAAGTTAAACTTTCTCTTCTAACCTTCAGACTTGTCTAGGATAATAAAAAAATAAATATGTAATTATTTAATAAAATTTTAATTGAAAGAATAGATAATTGCTATAGTCATAAAATGTGAATAGTTGTGCCTTACACAATAAAATCTTATCATGTCAGTTTAAGATTCTAAAAGTGTCTTGGTGTAGTTGGTTATCATGCATGTTTAAGAGGTTAAAGGTCCTTGATTTAAGCCCTAATACGGTCATTTTTAATTTTTACATTGATTTGATTTAAAATTGGGTTTAATTATTCCGGTTTGATTCAAATAAACTAAAGGGTATTTTTGTCATTTTGAAAAAAAAGTTGACTTTTTTGTTGACTAACGGAAAAAGTTGACGGGAAGGACCTGAGAGTCTATTATTAAAAAGTTAGGGACTAATTGATACAATTTTAAAAATAGAGAGACCTCCAAGTCTATTAAGCCAAACCTCAGTGACCCAATAATAATTACCCTTATTTTTTAAAAAATTTCAGTTAAATAATTTTTTTTTCTCTTGTATTCTTAATAAATTCAGGAAAGTAAATTTTTTTTCTTATATATTCTTATGAAATTAAAAAAGTTTATTAAAGTATTAAAATTTTAGGAGTCTATTTGCAATTTTTAAAAAATTGAGGATTGAAAGAGAAGTTTTGCATGTAACTTCTTTTTCCTCATGAAGCCGTCGTTCGACACATGCCGCCGTCTCTCCTTCACATTTTTCGGCGTCAAAATCCACACTTTACCCACAAAAATAATATCATTAAATCATCAGACCATCATCAACACATAAACACATCATCAAACATTAGAAACACATCTGAAATCTAAAATCAGGCATCGGAATTATCCACTTGATCCATCAATCAGAATCGTTGCCTATCTGGTTACTGTTGTGCCTTCTTTTCAATGACCTCGGGTGGTTGTTTCCTCTTTGCCACCGGAGTAGTCCCTATCGCCTCTGTTAGTATTGGTAAGATCATTTCAGAAAGCAAGGGTTTCATAATTTCGATTCATTTCATCAGAGGAAGATGAACTTGATATTTCGTAATTTCACGCCGTCATTAAGAGATCTTCAATAGAGAGAGTGGGTTCAAGTCAACGAGCTTTTGTTGATGTTCATCAAATCACAAACTCAATCACCAAAAACAAATGAATCCTTCCCCATTTTCAAGCCAAGACGGTGTTTGTTATCTGTAGTTGGAGCAAGTGTTCGACTTTAGGGGAGTTTGTGAATATTTCAAAATTTTGTGCTATTTTCTTATTAAATTAAGAGAATTTGTAATAAATAGCATCTAGTTTGATCATTAAAAATAAAATGCCATATATTTTCATTAATTAATAAAATGACATTTTTTTTAGATGGTCAATACCCTCTAATAGGGGAGAGCAAATTTCGGTAATTACCGAACCGAATCAATTTGGTAACTGAAAATCGGTAACGGTAATTTACCGATCGGTAATCGGTAATAACCGTCGGTATTCGGTAGCGGTTTCGGTAGGAGAGTTTAAAATTTTCGGTAAAAAAAATTACCAAATTACCGAAAAAATTACAGAATTTTGACTCCTCAAAACTACGTTGTTTTGTGTTACTATATATATATAAATATATCATTCGGTGATCAGTAACGTTCTGAAATTACAATGGTTTTTACAGATTCGGTAATCGGTAAATTACCGTTGGTAATCGGTATCGGTAATCGGTAGTGCGACCAAAAAATTTCGGTTACCGACACCATTCGGTATCGATAATGGTAGTGGTAAAAAACTTATCGATTAACCGATTACCGACCGTTCGGTAACGGTAATCGGTAACGGTTACCGAATGCTCACCCCTACCCTCCAATTAACTAACTCATTTAACTTTTTTTTTCCCTTTTCTTTCTGCCATTAATTTTTCCTTTCTTTTTTTCTTCTCCTTTGTCTTTTCTTTTTCTTGTTCTTGCCCTTATTCTTTTTCTTCTTCTTCTCCTCCTCCTCCTTTGTCTTTTGGTTCAGCATTCGTTTTCATTAATGGTTTTTGATTTTCGAATGTATATTTCTTCTCTATATTTCTTCTTCATTTTTTTTTATTTCATTGGTTTTGGTTTTCTTCTTTCTTTCTTCATTCTTCTTCTCTATTTTTTGATTATTTAAAGGCTGCATTGTTTCTGATTTGTCGTTGCAAATCTGTTTCATCTTTTTTCTTTTCTGGTTCATCGTTGTTGATTTTCTGATCTAATCATCACCAACAGTCATGTAATTGAATTAATTAATTTCTTTGTCTTTCTTTAATTGTTATGTAAGATTTTGGTCAACTCTGAATTATTCGGCTTTGGTTTGGTTTTTGAGAAAATGTTGATACAGGAATTTCTTGATTATTCAGTGTGTTTTAATGTTCAGTTTTTTGATGATTTGAAGATTTATTTGATCTACTGCTTTTTGATGTAGTAAACCCCAACTCAAATTGAGTATACCACGCATAAAATTGTTGAGGAATAGGAGAGATTCAGATTAAGCGAATGATTTATATATATTGTCATATATACTCTTTATTTGTTGGTATATATGACAATATATATAGACTATACATATATACTTTCATATACACCATGAAATAACATATAACCAGTATATATGAATCATATATACTATTATATATATTTCACACAAATCATAACATATGATTTTCCTAAATTGACATATATTGTTCATACATAGTATTTGTAACAGTATATATGATCTATATGTATTGACATATATACTGGCATATATACCACATAAATAACATATTACCCAGTATATATGAAACCATATATACTATTATATATACTCCATAAATTATAACAATGAATTTCACAAATTATAATATATTATTCATACACAGTATATATATTATATATTTGTTGGTATATACCAGTATATATGAAAAATATATACTGGTATATATACTTCAAAATTTCAACTGATAAAATTGTATATACCAGGAGCAGTTTTTAGATTTTTTTTTTTTTTATAAAAATATATTAATTATTAATTTTTAAAAATAAGTACTAATCTCTATGTATTTCCCTAATGGTCCATTTAATAAGTTTGCCCAAGAAAAAGAAAGCCCAACGTTTATTCCAGCCCAAGCACAAAATCATATGTCTGAGCTTTCAACAAACAGCAATCAAATTATTCGCTGAAATTCATTCGAGACTCGATCGGTGAGCAAGGGAAGGTAAGTGAAAATGGCAATAATGCACGGAGAACCGTTGGTGGCGAAGCTGGCGGCGGTGGCCAAATACGTGGTGTTCCCCGGAGCTATGGTGGCTGCTCTCATCTATTCTCCGCCGAGATACGGTTCTAATAATTCCAAGGACAATAAATCCCCAAAATAAGATCCAACTTCTATCTCTTTTTAGGTTTGACACTTTTCTCCTTTTATCTTTTGATTTCTATTGATTTAGGGTTAATTGTCGAATATTCCATTTATTAGCAACTGGTAGAGCTGGATTTTGAAACTAATGTCTTTAGTTATTATGTTTAATCTGTAGTTAGGTGTTGGAGATCGTGCCTTAGATTGAACTGCATAGCAGTAATCAAAGTTTTCACGTTTTGTAGTTGTAGGACTATTTGGCGCCTTAGGTTACTGCTATTACAATTGATGAGTCCATGTATCTGGAATTTAGTATTATATTTTGAATTGAAGAAGGATATAGCACAAGTGGTATGTGGGCTTTAGGTTTCTGATGACGTCCATCACTTAAAAAATGATAAGGAGCAGGCTTTCATTGATATTTAGCTCTCAATCAATTGAGAATGTCATATTCTAACATCGACCTTGCACTTGATCTGGGGTCGCTGGTGACATGGCTTCTGTGAAAAGCTTTGTTCTTTTGTTGTTGTCGACTGCTGTGGTTTTGTTTTGTTTTTGTTAACTCTGAGGTCTTTTGTCTTGATAGTCAATTTATGGTCTGTCTAAAGGCATTCAATTCAATACCCTTACTCCGCACAACTCCATTAGAAAGACGTGATGATTAAGTTCAGCTTTGATCATCTGGTTTCTTTCTCGAGTGTCAATGAATGCACATTTGGGTTTAAGTAACTCATTTTGATGAACAAGTTTTAAGTTGTAACAACGACGACAGGTTCTTACTGCAATTGGTATTTATATGGGTCTTGGGAATTATCTTTCCATTATCCATATATTAAATTCTTTATCTGCAGATGCAGAAAAGTCAGTTGCATTCCCTGCTTTTCTATAACACTGATATGAGTGTAATAAATAGCTAATGTAATCTCTTAGTTTAAAAGTTTAGCAGGGTTTATGCCCTGTGGCCTGTAATTTAAAAAAGAGACTGCAATTATTCTGGGTCGGCCCGAACAGCTTGTTATACTCTTTTACATCTTTGCTAAAATCCATCCTGTAATTGCAACTGACTTTAACTTAATTGATTGGCTCAGGGGAAGATCCACTTGCAAGTAGATCTCATGCTATGCTTTGCCGAATGTTAACGACCAATGTAATAATCCTCAACTCAGGATCTAGTAGTTGGATTTCTTGAGTAGGCAGTTAGTGACTGACATTTTCCCTTATTTTGCTTTGAGGAACTTTTGAGTTGTAAAGCTTTCTTCTCTTTTAATAAGCTTTTGTTATCAAACAGCGGTAAGTTATTATGAGATACATGATTATGGGAAATTAAGATTTGCTAGTGACTCGTGGCAGGGAACATTATTTGTGTATTTGCATTCTCAATTGGTTTGCTATGCAACTGTTTTTTTTTTTTGCAGCATCATTTAGTCTCTAGCTTTCAGTAGGATTAAATGATGAATAAGCTTTACAAGCATGTTAATGCGGAAAAATACCCGGCCTCATACTATCACTGACTAGAGAGCCCAACACCTTATCTTAAGCAAAGTACTCAGGTGATGGCGGTCTCATGTACACATGTATGCAGATTTTATGCTGAAATGAATGGTATACTAACAAGAAACTAATGATGCCGTTGTTATCGAGTTGTGCTGTGTCCTTTATATACAGCTTTTTTATATAAATCCAAGCCACCTGGTGCTGGTGCGCCTTCTAGCCACAGAGCCTTACTCATAGGCCATATAGACGAGCAGAGGACTCTAAAAAAGTTGCAGTGCGCATGCATGCAACGGGGCCCAATTCCATCAACAATCATATACAAGAAATGACATCAAAATCATACTATTTGAAGCTACGCTACAAAACAACCAATCCCATCCACCTTGTCATTTCAACACAGTAGAGAAGCAGCAGCTAAGCGATAAGCTCGGTTCCTCTATTAGTAGGAAATAATACTTCCATCATTACATGTTTATACATGTACGTGCATGGGTGATACTGATAAACTAGAAATTAATATGCAAATGGAGGTTTGATTGAGTGGAACTTGATGCCTCCTTGAGCAAAGTTATTAGTTGGAATATGGGTTTGGTGACTAAATATCATATGGTTCATTGCAGAAAAAGAACTAGAAATTAATACATCTAGCTGCTATTGTACTACAATGGGAGAAAAGTACTTTGGATTTTATATATATAGTTGGTATTTATACATGATGCATTTATATAGTTATGGAAGTAGTAGTTTTGGAAATTTGATTAAAGATCTCGAGAATCCAATGGCCAAGATTGTGCAGGGAATCTGATAGGAGTATCTAACATCATCTGAAAGTCGGCTCTGTTGAAAGCAATTGAAGTTGACAGGTCACTGGCAGAGATGTCCGAATCAAATTCAGTAGAGATCCCCAAAACATTGCAATCCATCTCAAAAGACAAAGGAGGAAACGTAGGAACAGCAGCAGTTGTAGTGTTAGTGTTTGGATGATGAATCTTGTCTACCCAGCAGTTGAATAGGTTATTAGCATTATCTACAGAAGGCAGTTGAAAATGGGAAAAGCTTGGTTCTATTTTGCAGCCCTGTTTATGAACAGCAGGGGATTGTTCTTTAAAATTGCAATCCTGAATAATATGATGATTGGAAAGGAGGGACTTAAGGAGCATAGACGGTGACGGGTTCGAGTTAGGATGATTGTTGTCGTCCTCTCCGTTATTGTCGGTTTCAGCATTTTCTGTGCTGATCATGATTGGACTGCTAGTTGTAAACGACACTATGTGGTTGTGATGATGATTTGGGTCTTGCTTAATGGAAGGAAATGGGTTATTTGTTTGACATTCTAATAGTAACCCTGATGATGAAGGTGCTGCGGCTTCAAGCAATGAAGGCAATGAACCATAAGCAGTAGTAGGTGTTGAAGTTGCTTCAAAGAAAAAGCCTTGTGCTTGGAAAATCCCATTTTTCTTCTCACCATTTTTATGAAATATCCTGCAAATCACCCATTCCTCCTGCAAATAAACAATCATCCCTTGTGTTAAAAAAGAACAAAGAAGTCAACTCATATAAAAAACAATAATTGTAATAAGGAAATTTATTAATTGGTCTCATAAATCTAAACAACTAAAAAAATAATTACCTTACAAGTGTGGCGGTAAGAGAAATCACCGTCAAGACGGTACTCATGCATGACCCACTTAGTCTTCTCACCTCTAGGAGCTCTGCCTTTGTAGAAAACAAGAGTCTTCTTCATACCGAGTAAAGAACCAGTAGACGCACTGTAAACTTCCCTATCTTTGCCTGTTGCTTTCCAGTAACCAGCTCCGGTTGCTCTATTTGTTCTCAGCCCTGTTGGGTATTTCCTGTCTCTCAGACTAAAGAAGTACCATTCCTTTTCCCCCATTTTTGCCATATCTGTTTCACAAAACGACACACACCTTCACTTTCTGTCCTATTCATTTATTGACCTTAATTTCTCAGGACATATATAAATTTTTGCTGCTTACTATCTAGCTACACCTAGCCACATACATTAACTTGCCTGTTACCTTTGAAATTGAAAGGTTTTGCATGTACTTGCCTCTTTTTTATTCATCCAAATACATTAATAACCTCATTTTTCAATCAATGCCACTAAACCCTAATATTAAACACTAATAAAAGATTTTCTTCAAGATAAAACACTAATAAAATATTATTACTTTTTTTTTTCTCTTCTTAAGTCATCACATTTTGGGAGAGGAAGCATTAGAATGCAGAGAATCTCAAGCAGCCGAGTTGGTGTTATAATGGTTTAACTATATGATTAAATCGAAACTAATTGTAATATTATAGTTATTATACATAGATGAATGTACGAAATATTTAAAAAGCTTTCAACTTTTGGACTTAAGAAGGTTTAATTTATACTAGTAAAAAAGCTTTTCTACTAACTAATTCCTTATAGTAGAGTGGCTTAAAGAATGGATAATTGAATTGCTATAGTTTTTGTTAAAAGAAAAAAAAGAAGTATTGTATACGTACCAGGAAGGTCCCATGGCTCGCATCTGTTGAGGTCAACTTCAGCAATTTCAACACCACAAAAAGCTCCATTGAAGACCTTAGAAGCAAGGTAAAATGTAATAAGCTCTTCATCAGTAGGATGGAATCTAAAACCAGGAGGCAAGCCTTGCTCATTTCTATCTTCTCCTATTAGCTCTGAAAGAAGCTCTTCCATGCTTGGCATTTTTTTTTTCCAAAAAAAAAGGTGATTATGATGTATGAGAAAGAAAGAAGAAGAGAGAAGTGGATATAGTAGTATTTTTTGTTGATTTTATGAGATAGGATTTATAGAGAATTTAAGCACTGAAATCGAAGCTAATAAAGGAGATTTTGAGATAGATTACCTATAGATATGATATGGGTTCGTCATAAAAAGACTAGGTCCTACAGCAACGCACCTCACCTGAGACCCCCCCCTCCAATCAGGGATTGCTTCTTTTTATTATTATTATTATTATTATTTCTTCCAAAATATATTGATGTTTCTTTTTTTTTTTAAATTTAACCCAATTTATAAAAAAATTAATTCAATGATTTATTATTATAAACTAAATTAGTATTTTTACGATATAATTTTATAATTAGTATACAAATAGAAATGATATTATATTCCAAATCTACAAACTATTTCCCCTTGAAGTACGAAAATGATGATTTAAAATAGTTGCTATATATATTTCAAGACACACAGTAAAATAAATATATGGTAATACATAATTTTATGAAAAATTACAAATTTGACCCTATATTTATACATATTATCCAGTTTTTATGGGAAAAGATAATAATATATTAACAGTTGAAGAAAATAAAAAAAGAAAAAGTTGGTGAAATTGATATGAGGGTTGCAGTTGCAGAGGGAGAGTAAATGCGAATAGTTAGTAGCAGAGAAAAAGAAAGAGAAGATGCGTGCGTGTGTGAATATGATAATAGGGATTTGATTTGATAAACACGAGGCATCATTTCTGCAAATATGAGATCATCCTCACCTAATCTATTTCTCCTTTCTTCTATTTGTTTCAGTAATTTAAGTTTAAAATCTCTAACAGTAGCAATGTAGCAAAGAAATTGAGAAGAAGAATGAAGAGAGGTAGGAAGGAGAAAGGAAGCATTAAAGAAGGGGGGTGTCGGCGGTGCACGTGTAGTAAGAAGGACAGGTGTTTATAAAATATGTATATGTATAGATCTTAGTGAGTTACCCAAGTAAAAGATACTACTTCTTATTGCTATTGCTATTGCTACTCCTATTCTATCCCTATGCTTATGCTGCCTCTCTATATTATTCTCATTTATCATTTCAATAATACTCCTATTCTTTTCATATTACATAATTTAAAGATATTACCATCATTTCAACATTAATAACTATATAATAAAGTACGGGTAATCTTTACTTTACTAATAATGTAATGTCATCGAATTTGAAAACTTTATTTATTACAATTTTGACAATTTATTAGTTCATAATTTTAATATTGCATTTAGCTTTTAGGAGTTTATTATTAATGGGTGGATTAGAGAAATTTGTAATAAAATGAGTTTTAGTCATGGTAATAAAAAAAGGAATAAGAAAACGAAAGATAATAAATAGGGTGAGAGGGACATTTCAATAGAAATAAATGAACAAACATTTTTCAGTTTTCAATCATACCAATCTTTCTTCTTTCTGCCCATCCTTCCTTCTTCTTCCGTACTATTCTTCATTTTCTTTTTTTCATTAATATAAAATCCAATTACATATAATTAATTTCAATCTACTAATTATTATATTATTCCCATTTTAAATTCCACTTATATATGAATCGTCTACTACAATTATGAAAAATATATTATACTTTTCAAGAATTTTTCAAATAACACTCTTAAAAGAGTCCAATTTAAATGCGAGTGTCTTTATTGAAAAATAATAAATTAACTAAAATATTTGAAAATTAATTTTAAAAACACATTTTGATATATAAAAAAATTAATTTTCCTTTTTATTTACGTAACTTTTTTTAATATTTTTCAACTATTTATTTATAATATAATATTTATCAAATTCATATTTTTCATTATAGAAAATAAAAAGACATATTAAATAACAAATTATTATTTATATTAAAAATATATTAAATTATATTAATTCAATAATACTCAAATTAAAAATTCAAGAATTTTTAAAAATAGTTGTAGAAAATAATATAAAATATGTAGAAAAAAATTCTAGTCAAATCAATAAAGATTAACATCTCTTCAATTCAGAAATTTTTATTTATAAAATTTTTACAAACTGTTCAGAAATTGTTCGAGACATATTCATATTTTGTTCATTTTGATATATAATTTGAACCTTCTCTTCTACCTTACCTATTAAGAGTAGAAAATCACATTAGCAAAATATAAACCCATTGAAAAAATTCAAACACCTATAAAACTAATAACAATTATGAAGTCTATTAATCTGTTCATAGACTGTTTAGAACTTGATCATAAACTTTTTAGAAATTATTCATAATTTGTTCATAAAATGTTAACATAAAACATACAATATTATCACATTAATGTTTGCATTTCTCACATTTGACACAATTATCATTTAATCTATATTCCATTCACAAAATATTTGAAATATGTTAAGAGAAAATTCAGTATTTGGTCATAAACTTTTTAAAAAATGCTAATAACTTGTTTATATATATGCTAAACTAAATTACTATTTAGAATAAAAAGCTAAGCCAAAAAAACAATGTTGGATTGGGTAAAATGCAAATGGTTACAGAAGCATATGTAGTATTTGTTGACATTTCAAACAATTCTATAGTTAAAATAAAAAGGAATACTTGCAAAAATAATATAAGTACTTCAAGTTGTAACAACATCTCATCCTTAATTATTTGGAAATAATTGCAATCCAAATTCAAAATACAAAACTCTAATAACTAAATGAGATAAAATAAAAATAACATTGAGATAAAATAAAAATAATATTGATGTTACCAGAGAAATAACATAACTTATCAATTATTGCTTGTAATGTAATATGTTCTGATTCACAAAATTTGCATCATACAATATTTTACAGGTCAAAAACAGAAAAGACCAGTTTATAATTTGTTCAGAAAAGGTTCAGAATATGTTTATAACCAATTTAAAAACGGTTCATAACTTATTCAAAATATATTTAAAAACTATACAAATAGTTATAGCATGCAGAACAACAATCAAAAGTATTTCAAATTTAATCAAAACTAAATTTAAATGTCACTCCTAAATCAAGTTCAAGCAAATTTCTAAAATTCACGTAATCAATTGAATTTTAAAATCAACATGCAAATCAGAAAAACAAGACCAGAAAGAAATAACATAACTAAACTGCTGCAAGTGCAACTTTGCATATTAAAATTACCAATTCATTAATTAATAATTAAAAGATTATTTCATATTAAAATATAATTTAAATTTAATTAATTAATTATTATAAATAATTATTTTGAGACAACTTTTCATATTAAAATATGGTTTAAATTTAATAAATAATTATAAAAAAACTTTGCTCTTAATAAAATAAATTTTATAAGAGTATTTTGGAAAAAATTAAAATCTCCTCATTCTCATATTTATGTATGCTATAGATAAATAATTATTATTTATTTTTTATCCTTGAAAATTAGAGGCGAGGTACATTCACGGCAATGGGTATAGCAATAGCACCCCACTCAACTTAAAAAAAAAAAAAATTAAAAAATATGAATCAATTCTCCATAAATAAGAAATATTAGTTTAGTCCAAATGAGTTTGCTATTTGCATTTCATTATCTTGAAATAATTTTTTTATGTGCAAAATATCTATAATTAATAATTCGAGATATATTTGATAAAATTAATTGTTTAATTAATTTTTTATTATTTTAAATTGTTAAAAGAATCAAGAGCTTTTATATCCTACTAATTTTTTTACTGTAAACCGTTGTAAACAATGTATAAATAGTGTTTTTTTTAAAAAGAATTGTAAATAGTGAGTTTGAATCCACTAAAATTTGACATAAGCAATATATAAAATATTTCGACCACACTTGTCATTCTAAGCACTAAAAAATTGATGTTAATAGTATGATTGATATTAATTGAACTTAAGATATTTACGTTCGCATTCAATTTTTTCCTTTTGATAATTATTGATATAAATCACCCAATTCTTTTTAATTATAGAGTAAAAGAACATTTGCATATGAGCCTTCAAGATTTGTATAGGTGGCATAAGTAAATTAAGAATAATGTAAGTAATAATAGAAACAATAATGGAAAGGATAAAATATGGTTATAGCGAAAAGGAAAGGGAAAATGAGTAGAGGTTCAGAAGTTGCAGGGGCTAGTTGTATGTAAATTAGGGAGGTTAGTGGTGGAAGAGGACGCCCATCTTTTCTTTTTAAGTAGTATATTTTTGGTGAGTTATATACGCAAATCTAACTGAGTCAGAACTCGTGACTCGTGCATCAAACCAAGCCCAAGCCCCCAAAACCTGCAATTTGCAAATCCAAAAACCTTTTTTGTGCATTTAATGCCTTTGTTATTTAGTACTACTGGTTTACCCTTTTTTTACTCAGTTTCCATTCCTTCCTTTATTGTATTTGATCAAGAATCGTACTATATTTTTTGGGGTGAATTCCGCATACAATGCTTCAACTTTAAGATGTTTAAGTTCGGTAATAGAATTTGCTGACAAACTGATGAAAATTAGACCAAAGATATGTTTCACCGCAATGTTAAAATGATGTCAACACAAATTTAACACTGCTTCACTAAATCAAAGCATAAAACTCAAAAATTGCTTTTGAACATCGAATTATAACATGACAAATTGAGCATAACTCTTTAAATAGAGTAAAAGTTCTCAAACATACTGCAAATGACGATATAAAAGCTAAAAAAAACACTAAAAACAATACTAGATGTGAAAATAAAACTGACCCGGAGAAACAATAAAGTGATATTATTCTTCAAACAGAACAAAAATTGCTCCTCAAATAGAAAGTGATAAAAATTGCTAAAACTTACTTTTTAAACAGATAAATGATTTAATTTGACAAAATTATAACATTAATTAAAGATAGAGGTTGTGCTTTAGTAACCCAATCGATTCTTTGAAAATATCTCATTTTATCTTTTTTTAAATAATAACTAAAAATTTTCATTCATATACTAATTTTTTTTAAATTCTCGAATGATTTGAAGATTTTAAGGATTAGAGTAGAGAAATGCATGTTGAATAGACCTATAATGAAATTCAATTATCACAATGAAAATTTATAGTAGTCGATCAAATTCTGACGCCAGAAGTAAATTATCAAATAGAAATTAAAACACACAGAAGTGATTAAAATAGCGAATAGAAGCACACCATTTTATGAAAACAGCCATAGTAATGATTTTTTATTTTTTTTTTGTCACACTTATTTTTAAAGAATTTCTTACACTTCTTTTTTTTATGTAAAAATCCAGATATATAATCCAATCGAGATAAGATTGTAATTATAGAATTTGTGAGACACCACCTATATTTAACTACACTTCTTAATAAACATGTTGAATTATACATTAATTAGCGATGCATCCAATTACAAAAATTGAAATGACAATCTAATTATTTATTAATTCTTTTCATTTCCATCTTAATTACTGGTATATACTTTTTAAACTAAATAAATATTGAACTTGTTAATATATATACGTTAAGACCTAATAGTTTCAAATGTCAAACATCATATGTGATCATATGCTTAGATTGAAAGCCAATTACAAGAACTTACCTTAAAGACTCAATTTTCAGGCCAAGAACAATATTATATATCTATATATATATATCTTTCAGCAAACTTAACTTTAAAGCAAACCTCAAACATTTCCTATATAAATTCAACCATTCTTTCCTTCCATGCCACCATCATCCATCTATTCAAAAACTCTATTCGATACTAATGGCTTTATCTTCGTATTCAATAGTTTTTATTCTTGCCTTGTTTGCAATTTCCCATTCCGGATTTGCTCGCGATTTCTCAATTGTGGGGTACGCGCCAGACGATTTATCGTCACACGATAAGCTCATTGATCTTTTCGAATCATGGATTTCGAAATTCGGAAAAGTTTATGAGGACATTGAAGAAAAGCTTCGTAGATTTGATATTTTTAAAGATAACTTGTTCCATATTGATGAAACTAATAAGAAGGTTACAAATTATTGGCTTGGACTCAATGAATTTGCTGATTTAAGCCATGAAGAGTTCAAGAATATGTACTTGGGTTTGAAACCTGACTTGTCCAAAAAAAGACAATGTCCTGAAGAATTCACTTATAAAGATGTTACAACTATTCCCAAGTCCGTAGATTGGAGAAAGAAAGGAGCAGTTGGTCGTGTAAAAAATCAAGGATCATGCGGTAAGCTGACATTAATTTATTCCGTCTTTCTAAATTATGTTTGGTAAACGATAATGAATTTTTTTTTTTAAATTACACAATCTGTTGATATGCTCTAAATTGAAATAATATAATCAAAATTAACTAATTATTATTTGGTAAAGCATAATGAAATATTTCAATTTTTTTTTTATTAATTGAATTCAAATGTATATATGCAGGGAGTTGTTGGGCATTCTCAACAGTAGCAGCAGTAGAGGGGATTAATCAAATTGTGACTGGAAATATGACAAATTTATCAGAGCAAGAGCTGATTGACTGTGACACAACCTACAATAATGGTTGCAATGGAGGACTTATGGATTATGCATTTTCTTACATAATTTCAAGCGGCGGACTTCATAAAGAAGAAGATTACCCTTATATTATGACAGAGGGTACTTGTGGTGATATGAGAGAGGTGACATTTACAAACAAAGCCCATTTATTTTGTCCAATTCAAGCCCAAAATCAATTTGTTCCATAAAAAAAAAAAAATCAATATTTATTTATGTATTTTTCAGGAAGCATCAGAGGTAGTAACCATTAGTGGGTACCATGATGTGCCACAAAACAATGAACAAAGCCTGTTGAAGGCTCTTGCAAATCAACCCCTTAGTGTAGCCATTGAAGCTTCTGCTAGAGATTTCCAATTTTATAGTGGAGTAAGTACTAATTACTTATATTAACATTAGAGATTTTATTATTCCGGCGTAAATCAAAAAATAAAATAACATGAAAAATTATAGTATTATATTCAGTAAAGAATATCTATTAAGTTGAAAATTTGTATACAGGGTGTTTATGATGGTCATTGTGGAGCTGACCTAAATCATGGAGTGGCAGCCGTTGGATATGGATCGACCAAGGGCATGGATTACATTATAGTTAAAAATTCTTGGGGAGCTAAATGGGGAGAAAAGGGTTACATAAGAATGAAAAGAAATACAGGCAAACCTGAAGGAATGTGTGGAATTAATAAAATGGCTTCTTATCCCACCAAAAACAAATGATTTTATTTCCTTAATTATGGGTAAAGCCATGTGATGGAGTGGTGTTTTTCAATAATTTGCTAAATTTCTGATGTAATTTTTCAATTTGGAAGCAATCTTATATGATTATAATGAGTTCAATTCAATTAAATCAATATATTATGCTCTCTCTTTCTTTCCTTATTCAAATTTTTGATAATTTGGGTTATTTAATAGGTGTTGAGTTTTAAAATATTCAATCTAAAAGCTTATAATTAAGCAAAAAAATTACAATATTATACAAAATGAGTTACACGTTCAGCTATTTAAAAAAGACAAAGTTGAATGTGTTGATAACCATCTTCATTCTCATTCTCTTCTAATGATCTTCCTTTAGTTTCAGGAGTAAATAAATATGTCAAAACCATTCCAAGAAAACAAACCACTCCTAATACCACTAAAGCAGTTTTCATAGCTTTGGTTTCTGGATATCCATTCTCATCTTCCTGTTTTGTAGCTAATAACACCCCAAGAGAACCTATTAAAGCTCCCATTTTTCCCATTGCACCCGAAATCCCATGACAGGTTGATCTAAATCTTGCCGGAAATAGCTCCGCGGGTAATATAAATGTGGTGGTGTTGGGTCCAAAATTCGCAAAGAAGAAAGTTAAACCATATAAGAACAAGAAACCTATATTTGTATTTTTTTGCCAATGACGGTAAGGTATGCCTAAACCAAAATAAACTATACCCATGAAGAAGAACCCAATCAATTGAATTTTTCTTCTTCCTATTCGATCAATGAAGTAGACGGAGAAATAGTAGCCTGGAATTGTAGAACAGACAGCTAAAATGGCTTGAAAACGAGCAATTTTGTAAGCTTCTTCATAGACATTGGTTTCATTAAGTTTGAGGAAGTTAATGTAGATTTGGGCTTGGAAGAGACTGCTACTGTAGAAAACAATGTCAAGAAGGAACCAATTTACAGAACAAGAGAAGAGATCGAGGCCATGGCGACGAAAGAATTGCTTGGAAAGAAGAGGATAGGTAGGTAGATCTTCTGGAAATGGCCTGTCTTCAGCTATTTGGCTCATTGATACATCTAATACCTTCTCCATGTCTTTTGCTGCTTGTAGAACATTGTTTTCTACTAGGGCTGTGTATCTACAATCATACGCATTTTTTTTTTTTTTTAAAAATTCAACCGAATAAAACATTATGCAATCCGAACTAATCGAATACGGGCAGCTTGATTTTATGATATAAATAGATACATATGCATCAATGACCGGCATATGTTATTTGCATGATTCGCAATCCAGAGTCAAAATTCTAAAACTATTATTTTTAAGTGTGAATTCGGAGCATGCATAATGAGAAAATAGGCTAATTTGGGTTGGCCATATATTACTCTAAAAGAAGCATGTTTCATACAAGACAAGAAATTGCCGGATGGATGATGATTGATGACTTAAAATATGACCATTTTCTTGATCATTTAGCCCTTCTACTGTATCTAATTACATGCATATGTATTAGCCAAATATACTAATTTTTAATTTAATAAATATTATAGTAGTTAAAGTAATGAATAAAAGAAATGTTTTCAAAATTTTCATCTTAAAAAATTCCAGCCAAAAACACCCACCTTGAAAATGTCACGATAGTATCAAGAAACATTGTAAAAGAAGAGAATATATATGGGATTGAATTAATACCTTGCCGTTTCCGGCATCATCATACGCCAGTAATAAGTAAGAGCTGCCGGAATTGCACCGATCATCAGTATCAACCTCCACGTAATATCGGCATCCTCCGGCGTATGATCTTTGGTCAAATCCGTTGATGCATTCCAGAAACCTCTGGTAACCGCCATAGTTACAAAGGAGCTAGCCAAGATTCCAAAACCTTGCATGGAAAACACGCCGGCAATAAAAGACCCACGTGTTCTTTTGTTAGCAAACTCCGACATAATTGTCGCCGACAACGGGTAATCGCCGCCGATTCCTAAACCCAAAAAAAATCTGAAAAATCCCAAACTCAATAAAACACAATTACGTGTCCTACAAACAGAGAAGCCACAGCCGAATGAGCTAAGAACCATCAACATCAATGCTAGACCATAAACGGTGCGTCGTCCCATCAAATCACCTTTCCGGCCAAAAACGACCTGGCCGACTGCGGTGCCCAGAAGGGCTGTGCATAACATGGCAAATTGAATTGAAGTGGGGATTTCGTATTTGGAATCTTTAGGATTTTTCTCGTAGTAAATTCTTCCGAGGATTTTGATGACTTGAGGAATACAGAAAAGGTCGTAGGCGTCGGTGAAAATTCCCATTCCGGCGATGATTATGGCTTTGAAATGGTAGTATTGTGTTCTTGCAGAGTCAAGTGCAGAAAGAACTTTTAACGGCATGGTGAACGGAGAAGATGAGAATTTGGAAGAGGGGTTGTGGAGTAGCAGCAGGTCTATCTATGCAATAAAATTTATCAATGTTGTTGGACTTTATGCAGCAGCAAACCCATTTCAAGCACTGCGGTTGAACCGAATTGTTCTTGAACCCGATTCCCAATTTATTTTATTTATAACATTGGTTTAATAGAATCGGATATTTAACTTTTAAAAATAATAAAATTACTTCTACATTTGAAATGTATAAAATTATGCATACATAGTATATATTACTGTTACATTTTTTAATATCAGTACAGTATATTAAATTTTGATTTTAATTGCTACTTATATAAAAAAATAATTTCTACTTCTATATATCAAAAAGATATGATCTAAAAATATATTACAAATGATAAATTATCCAATTTTAATTATATAAAGTAATTTTATCATATAGATTTTTTTTAAATATAATATTTTATAATAAATAGCAACTTTGGAAACTTATTTTTAATAAATTTTACATATTAAATGTATTTTTTCTTTTTAATTATTATAAATATGCATATTTACTTTTTATATATAAGTAAATAAATATATTTATGATATTGTAAATAGAAAATATATAAAATACATATGTTTATATATATATATATATATATATATATCATTTTGAAATATATAAAATAAAAATTACATTTAACTAAAATTTCAAACCCCTTAACATTTTATTACTTAAATCATTTTAAAAAACGGTTTAGTATACAGATTATGCGAATAATTAAAAAAGTTGACTTTTTGGTATGTTATTCTGTAGATTATGCGAATAATTAAATTTAAAATATGGTAAATAAGGAAAGAAAGATTATATTTTAGTACGAATCTTGGGAGACAGTTGGACTATAGTATTTGACAGTTTCGGCAGTTTCCATCAAGTTTCATACTTATTTGATCTTTGAAAATAATAATATTTTTTTTTTTTGTCATTAATTGACTTGTAAAATTCGTTCATTAAATTGTAAAAATCTCCACCGTTCATAACTTTGATCAAATAAGTTCCAAAGCGAGAACCAGGATTGGCCCACCGGCTACTGGCAAGAAGAGGTTTGTCATTGGCCCCTCCGGCCGGCTGCGTGATAATAACTTATATATGTTTACTTACAGTAGTCAAATTATCATATTCAAAAATTCTGTTGTCACCTTATTGTTTATTTAAACTTAATTAGTAGCAGTATTATTTAAGATAACCCTAAACCGTCAAACAAATTAATATCTATACACTATACACGAATGCTAATGACATGTTTATCAAACGTTAAACAACTATATATTTCTCCGGTAATTCCACTGTCTCGACTCCAATCCAGACATTCTGGACATGTGTATTTTATTTTTATTTTTTTAAATAATATATTAGTATATCCATTTTGAGTTTCAAGATCAATTCTAGTGTGTTGTAGTTTGCAGATTTTGACTTTATATTTTAAATTAAATATGAATTAATTTGTATCGTTAAATTTACAGTCATATTAAATTTATATTACAGAGTTAATTTCTGCAAATAGTAACGTATTAGAATTGATTTGATAATTCAGTTTAAAAATAAATTATGGTGTGATTTAATAAAAAAACAAAAAATAGCATAGTTTTGAATTTTGTATTCTAGAAAATGTTAAACAATTATTTCAGACATCCATTTATATTACCTAAATAATAATAACAAATTGAGTGTTTTGAGCATTGAGTTATTTACTATATCACACAACTTACTCTTTATATTTCCGACATTTTTCCTTCATTTACGAAGGTAAAAATGAAAATATGAATTAATATTAACTGCAAAACATAGGTGGCCTTTTATATTTGTTAATTAGTTTAAAATTTGAACAATTAAGTGAGGTTAAGAGATAAGATGCTAGATCGATGGCCAATTAATGAGGTTGTCATAAACTATAATTTTAAACTAGTTTTTAATATTTCAACTAGTAGTGAAATTATATTAAAAAATAAACTAGTTAGCACAGTTTGATAATAGAATTTTCAAATAACTCTATTAATTTTTAAATTTTACTTTATCTGTCTCAAAATAAATATCTCATTGAAAAATTTATAATTTTATTCATTCAATATTATTTTTTTAACGTAATTAATTTCTGACCTTTTGCATTACTAATTATATTTAATATTTTTAGGAATATTTCATTAAATTTTTAGAATATTCTTAAAATATCTGACAGAATATTTCAAGAATATTTCTAAAAATTAGATGGAAGAACGATATAAAATTAAAGATTTTTTAATGATTATGTCAAAACAGAGTCACTAAATAGTAATATTAATCACATGTCAAGGATGAAATAATAAATTGTTAAGAAAAATATTTAATACGTAGAAATTATAAAATTTAGTAGAAAAAAAATTAATATTTCCTTAATTTGAATGTCAGCATTTAGAGTACTTTTTAACTATATCAATGTTAGAAAAAAGAAAATGAGTACCTAATTTTCACCGTGGATCCAGTGTTTTGGATTTTTTCTTCTCCACTTTCATACGTATATCTGTGTACATACTTATTTATTATGTTGTAGATCTACTTTATATATCTACTATATTAATTACATTATAAATCTATTATTATTATTATTATTATACATACAAATAGTTATATATATAATATATTTATTTATTACACTACACAGCTGTATACGTAATGTGTACCCAACTTTAGGCGCTTTTTTCAGTCTATATTAACTCTTATTCTTTATACATTCTTGCATTATCTTTTTTTTTTTTTTTTGCAAAATTCCTTTTTGATACTTTGTTCTATTCTTCCATTTGATTTATAAACAAATTCTTTCGTCATATATTTATCTGTTACAAGAAGTAAAATCAAATTAGGGTTGCCAATTAAATTTCAAGTTGGTCGTATTGGTTTTCAAATTTAGGCAATATTCAAACTTGGTATTCGGAATATTGTCTATGTTTGAAACCAATCTGATGTACGAATTGCCATTCAATTTAGTTATAAATATTTGATTTATAACATAAAAAATTAATTTGAAAGAAACAAGTTTATGAGTTGCTTAATTTGCAACCAGCAAAGAAAAATATATAATAATATAATATCCAAAAGGAAAGTTATATTATACTCATGCGTGCTTATAATCTCATTTTCCTGCTTTTCTTTCCAAGCTTATTTCACAATAAAAGGGTTGTATTATCACTTTAACTGCAAACGAAAAATAAAATTTATTAACATGTTGAAAATTTGAAATTCTTTTCATCGTTTAACATTTAGTAAATCTAATTATACAACAACTTAATTTGATAAGCAAAATTAAAAAAAAAAAGTAATTGAAATATTAACAAACTATTAAAATTTATTGAGCATTATAATTTGATTGATACTCAGTTCTGCTCTTTTTTAGAGTTTAAATAATTTCGGTTGCTTTTAAATAGATGTGCTAAAAAAATTGTTTGTAGGATGTTCAAATATTTGGTTGGCTAACAGTCTGAATGTGTACGAAAAGCGTGCTAGATGTGTGGATACACCAATTGTAGTTTGCGCTCAAATCAGACTTTTAAAATTGTGATTTGGTTTCATGGTAAACGTTTCCGCAAAACAATATTTAATGATTGGATTTATATTAAATTACGTTTAAAACATAGCTTAATGGTTTATTAATTTTCGTTTCTAAGATTAAATATCATTAAAAAGTTAATCATTTAATGATATGATTAATTAATATTATTAAAAATTAATACAAAATGAATACACTAATACTATGGTGTCAACATTTGTGGCACAAGTCAAGGCTGGACCATGACAGGATTTTTGTTTGATATACATAAAAACATTGACTACTAATATGGCTAAATTACATCGTAACCCGTGTGGACCTTATTCCTTAATTTTACTTGAACCAATTAATTATAACTCATAACTTCTCCATTGGAATTTTAAGTCTCGTCTTTAATTAATTAGGGTAATTAGTTTTATAATCTTTCTTAATTATATGTAAAAGTGCCAAAAGCAGGTCATGAGAAGAAGCTCTACCCATTTTTTTCTCTAACAATTTTTCTTTTCTTTTTTCTCCGGTCTCTTATTGTATCTTCTAATTTTCTCTTCTTTAATTAATTAAAGAGAAAGCTTTTTAGTGGGATAAGACTCTAAACCTTTAGAGTTTAAATATTGATATTATAAATAGAGAAAATGAATAATAAATATTTAAAGACGCTAGAGTTATTATTCCTCCATGAATGAATAATTTTAAAAAAATAATAAAATAAAGGGAAGCACAGAAAGATTAATACAAGTATTAAAACACAATTAGACACAAGGAATTACTATAATTATTTAATTAGCATGCATAATAATAAGACACTCGATCCACCTACCAAAATTATACATTAATGATCAAACATGGTGGATTTTATTCCTTGCTCCCAAATACTCAAAACATAATAATAATAACATTCTGCATTATTATTACTAATCAGAATGCTCGGTTTGTTGATCAGATTTAAAGGTTTCCTTTTCCTTTTTCTTTCCCTTCCTTGCTTGCCTTTCAGGTTTATGGCCATTGTGTTCAAAAAGTTCAGAAATATCCAAATGAACACCTGGATCATTTGTACTGTAGCTGCCTCCCATCATGATTGAGTTATTGATCGCCTGAAAATTGCTATTCACGTACGTCCCAAGTCCATCATCCGCCTCTTCTTCGCCGGAAAGTCCTTGACGACGAGTACAGTTAGACTTATTATCATCATCCAACTCAGTTCGCATTGTAGCTCCGGTGTTCGTTCCAGCAAGCGTGATGATTCTGACGCCATGTTCATCCTCCTCGGAGAGCTGGTGGTGGTGAGAGTGAGAGCCGCTGCCTGATTTTTGTAGATCAGTGACACGGGATGTAATTGCATTCAACATTTCTCGGACTTCACGATCGAGGGACTTGTGCTTGTCGCCGTCGGAGGAGGAAGAGTGGGTGGGCCTTGCTGTTTCAGGAACCATTTTGTTTGTTTGTTTTTTCTGTTTTGGAGGTAAAGGGTAGGGAGTTGAGGGCAATGTGGGAGGTAATGCATGAGATTTTAAGAGGGGGGAAAAAGAGAAGGGAATAACTTGGACGATGAAAAAGATTAGAGGATCGCTTCACATTGAGTTCATCTATTTTAATTTGGTTTCTTTTGTAATTGTCAAGTTAACCAGGACTTACATTTCTACACGTACATCTTCCTAAATGTTTGAGGTGACTTGTGCCTCGCCAGATATTCCACATTTGTGATGTAAAATCTTCTAGCAGACTTCCAAAAAAGTGAAAATAAACGAGTCAAATTTGACAATCAAACTTAAACTTTTTGCAAATTTAACAACTCTAAACCGGCTCAAAGTTAAATCACTATATAAAATTTAATAAAAATTGAAGTACTTTGATTATAAAATTTGACCATTTTTAAAACAGATTAATTATAATTTTTCTTTTAATTCGATTAGTTTCAGTTCTATAAAAAAAAAAAAAAAAAAAAAACATGACAATTATGGCCAACGCAATGCTACCGCATATACGAGCAAAAACTTGCAGAAGAGTCCTAAGTTATCCTTGTAATAAAAGGAATTATGGTGATCAATAATTTAATTAAAATTGAAAATTAATTTTTTTTTTTTTAAGCATGGGTTCTATATTCTATTTGTATTTGACAAAAAATGGAATGTAAGACAAGTAACAACCGGTCGGATATTTGTTTAAATATAGTATCCAGATCCGAATCCGAACATACAGTATTAGTATAGCAGTATTAATTAAGAGCTGACAGGAGACAGCAACCTGTTTTTGGTTTTATAGGACTAGACTAGAAATGGGATGCCTATTTAGCCACCGAAAATTGGCATTAAACCAATTCATATTTTTAGACTAAACGTGTGGGGGACTCATTCCAAATTCATTTTAATGAAATAATCAACGTTACCTTAATTTCCAAGGTCTTTTTCTAATGTCATTCAACCCAACTCGCTCAAATCTTGCAATTTGTAAATTCATAAATTAAGAATGGTTAGTAGATCATAACAAATCTCTTTTTCTATTGACTAATTGCAAATGCATTTACTATTAGATTACACATACCACATAGGCATAGGTAAAGGAGAGAAGGATTAACCACGGCTGAAGGCAAAACATTAAAATTTATTAAATTGCAGATATAAAAGATATGTCAATAAGGCATACTCTGCACCACGCCTAGTTTTTTCATTAACTTAAACTGGTTTTCTGCTTCTAAAGCATGTCTATCTTTATAATATACCTCATCAACACTTGAGTTAAGGATCTACATTAATAACTGGTACTCTTGGCTTAAAAACCACCCCTTCAAGGATACCATCTTCCCTGAAGTTGGGACTGAAGAGCCGAGGGTCGACAGGTCCAGGCAATTTGAAAGAAATAGAAAACGGTCCAGGTGGGCAGAGTTGTTGGACTCGAAGCTGGAATAAGTTTCCCGAATCCCCCAGGATCCCTCCATAAGGTGTTACGAATCCCCGTATCTGAACAGTACCATCACGACTAATATTGAATTTCAACTGACCTGCAAAGATGAGCACAACTAATACTGTCAGCTCCTGTACTAAGGCATGTAATGTGTTCGCCAAGTTTAAGTGCTAAGTGTCCATAATCCAAACAGAATTTGAAGCGAAACATAATTTATATCATATTGTTAATTGGTTCAGCAAGTGGAGTGGCAAGATGCTGAATATATGGCAAAGGTAATCAATGCTGACTGCTGAGGATAATAAACTTACTTTCGTTTTTTCGGATGCCAGGCAGTGCAACTCGGAAAAGATAGCTAGATTGGCTTATGCCTATGTCAATCAGACCGATAGGTGGTCCAGAAGTTCCTTCTCTTGCTGTTCCAGTAAGTGTCATTGGCGGCTTCAATTGAGGGAGATTGCTGAAATTGTATGAATACATGTTGCCAACCCAAGAGCCCTTTTCCTGAGGGTCACAATATTATGGACAGTAGAGTAAGCTAAAATATGTGCATAGAAAATTAACGAAAATTTCATACATACAAACAATACGAATGGTACGCAAAGCAGTTATGTAATTTAATTTACTTCTATTCATTTCCACATTGACCAAACAAATAATGCTACCTATCATGATGTCTCTTGTTCTCTGGAAAAATTCATGACGCATCCAACTTAAGAAAAAACTAAGATAGCCACCACAAGTAGCATGCAAAATAGCAACATTGTAGCACAAATCACCATTGATGACATTATTAATTTTATGCTAAATATACTGTCAGTCATTGCTGATACACTCGGTATCATAATTTTGACCTAAACCAAAAGTCCAGAATTTCAAAACCATAACTTGCCACATACATAACCAAGAATTTTGAAACCATGGTGACTACATATCAGATTCGTTGCTTTTGGTGCAACTGCAAGATAAGCAAAATTCCATCTTCATTACATAAATAGGATGCTGCAGAAGGGCACACTCTGATTTCGGTCTTGATATATATTAACCATAGTTCCATACAAGTCAACAATGAAAGCAGGAAGCCCATGACATGTCAAAACCGAGATAGTTAAAAGATTTAGGAGAACTCAGAGACGTATCACCCCGAGTTCAAGCACAAAGCACTTGCTTCATTGAAAAACGGAAAACTAACCTAACATGAAAAGAGAAAAAGGAAAAACTTCCCATATAAAATTCTAAGATCTTGAGAAATCAAACATCAAAGAGTTCTTCATAATACAAACCACAAGAATTTTTTAAGAATAACATAAAAAGCCAATCATTCAAGAAAGAAAAAGGGATAAGAAAGTGAAATGACTCTAAATTTATTACTTTAAATGCACTTTCTTATTTAACTGTTGGATAATATATATGTATACCAGAGTAAAAGAAATAGACAGCCCTAAAAAGTGAAGGATTTTCTTGCTTTGTTCTACAAAAGCAGTGCATGCTTAAGCGCAAAAAGCCCTTGCTTCATTAATCCGCCTCACTTATGACATGTAAAAGTGCTATTCTATTTGTCTCCATGCTTTATCACTTAAACGAGTGGCTTTTGTGGTTTTGATTACACTACTAGCATCAAATCCTCATTAAATATCGGGGCTATAAAATATGTATAGTTCCATTTTCCCTCAAGGTATAAGTATAAGGTTGATATCCAGGCCTGGAAGGGACACATTTTCAATACTTAATCTGGAACCACGTAGTAATGTTCTTTTTTTTTTTTTTGTGTGTCCGATGCATCCAAAAGAGGGTATCTTAGGATATGGTACAGAGCTTTGAATAGAAAACTGAAGTTATACAACCCCATAAAGATTATTAAGCGATTTGCGATGTTCAAAAACCTCACCAGAAGACATTTAATTTTACTAATTGCATATGCTAACGTATTTTGTAATCAAAAAGAAAAATCACATGGGTTTTACAGCAAAAACTACAGACACTAAATAACAAGGAATAAACTAAACAATATCTCTTGAGATGCAATCATAGGACTAGCTTCTAAAACCGGTCCTTTTTTATTCTTGGCAGTAATGCTTTAGTTTTTCCTCAATTGGTAAAAAAATCCTGCTATCGTGCAAGCATGACCACAAAATATCTACCAATTTATCTGGCCTATGTAATGAATAAAGTAGAAAATGCGTAAGAAGTTTTCGTTTAAGAAAACATTTGGAAAATAAATTTTAAACCAAATTCACTATAAGCGTCCAGAACAGTCTGGTACGTTACGCATATAAATCAAAACTTCAACATGAAACCAGCAGCTAACTCATACAAAAGAAATGACTGAATTTATATGATTGGCTCAATGTCTATGCATGAGTAGCATAATCAACTTCACCAAACAACATGAACCTGCAATTAGTAGTTATCAATAAAAACATCACCTCAAATGCGTGATCAATTTCGACCACAAATTAGAACCCTAGATCTTCAAATTTTTTTTTAAGAAATAGATCAATATAACATAAGGGTATCCATTAAAAACCCATTAACAGATGTTACTGTCAAAGAGATACCAACTTATATGCTCACTGTAAAACAAAATCTCTATCTCGGAAACCTACATTCACCATTTGATATGTTATATCTTTAAGGCTAGTTCTTGATTAACAAAATTCCGTCAATTCCTCTGGGTTTTACTAGCATGAATAAAGATTTACCAACCTCAGTTTCAAAAATCCGAAATTCTAACAGAGAATCAAACAAAGAAGCAAACAAAGAAAATAAAAAAGAACAAAGAAATCTAAAAAATGATATGAATTTGGGTAGACATGCAGGGATATGCATGTGTATTTACACGAGTATATCTTCAAGCAGCGATTTTTAGCTATTAACTAATAACATAGAATGGAGGATAGCCAAACCGGAGACCGGAGACCGCAGACTAGCAAAACGAGGACGGAGAAGCTAAGGACGCCGGTTACGCTCTTCCTTGAGCCTGTGGGAGTGAGAGGAAAACGGCCCTTTCCAGTTTTTGAAATTTTGAGGACTATCTATGTTTTTATGTTGCAAAATTACTCTAAATGCACCTAAACTTGGTGCAAATTTATAATTGCTACACTTGTCAATTTTTTCTTCTGAATTTGCCCATAACTTGGCAATCTTCTCTCAAATACCTCATTTTTTCCAAAAAGACTCGAAGCATGTTTATACCTCCAACATTTACCTTTCAAAAGAAAGAAAGAAACCCTCCCAAAGTTGTAGGTAAATTGAAAAGAAAATGTGGCAAATGTAGTAATTATAAATTTAAACCAAGTTTAGATCAGATTTTGAGCAATTTTCCTTTTATATTTCATATTTGAGTGTATAATTCATGTCATCCAAATGTAAATTTTTTGTAAGAGTCCAAATTTATTAAAATGAGTCATTTAATGAACAGTAAAATTGACAATTAAATATATTAAGTGCACTTTCTATCCACCTCATTTTGATCCGAGAAGAATTGTAAAAAAATTTCATTTAAAAGATTCATATTATTTGAGTTAACGAGCAGTAATTTGCATAAGGAGCAAAACAAGGTAAAGAGGCAATTAAACGGAAATAGCCTGAAAAGAGAATTTTGAGACTTGTAGAAGTTGTGGGACTACTCCTCTCCTCGTACCATAATCCGCTGTTTCAGATCCTAAGTCTAAACTAATTGACCCATTAAATTTTATTTTTAATTTTTAGTCCAAACTTTTGCACCTATAAGAAGTAATATCGTTGTTTTATGAATTTTGTTTTATTGAATGCTAGCAGTTGTGTCATAAAGTAATCACAATTCACAATTATTTAAGTTTAATTATAAATAATTATGATAAAGTTGCAAATTTACGTACAATTAGATCATATAGTTGTAACTGTATGTACAAATTAGACAGCATTTCGAATCAAAGCTGTATCAGAATCAAATTGGAAGCACTGAACAATTTGCACCCTGAAAACAACAGCTTTCCTATTCATTTCCTCAGATATAGTTTGTCTGTATATCATAGATAAAACATTACATTAGTTACTTTTTGTGGTAGCCTCTATGAAATTCTCTTTATAGATAATTTCTGTAATTGTATCTATTATGGTATGGAACCTGAAAATTTTCAGAAAGTTCGGAAGATCAAACCTCATTTATCCCCATCATCAACATAAAGATTTAGCATTCAACTTGAATATTATACAGGATACAGCATAGGAGCCATTGTTGGCCCCTAGCGGCGGCAGGAGCAATTAGAACTTGCAACCTTAAGAGGGATTGAGTCCCTTCCACTCGACCCAACCTCCGTTAGGTTTCTCGAGTTAATATCATACATACAGGAACTGTTACGACTTACATGCACATAGCTGCGCTAAGGTGACCAAAAGATGATACCCTTGGATCAAGAGGTCCGGGAAGGCTTGAATTTCATGTGCTTTTAATAACAACCGCTTCAAAGATGCCATCGTTTCTGAAGGTAGGTGAGAACAGCCTTGGATCAACAGGTCCAGGAAGGCTAAAAGAAATCATAAATGGCCCGGCTGGGCACATTCTCTGAGATTTCATCTTGAAACAACGTGAACGTTTTCGTATGGTTCTTCTTCTTCCACCAGACAATGAACCTTGGATGTGAACCTTTCCACTGGATTCAATCTCACAGCAAAATTTACCTGTTCCATCAAAATGTCAAACTGAATCATCGATAAGCTCAGCATGGACTATGAAAAATAATAGTTAAGACTAAACATAGCAAAGAGAGCAAGATCATACAAAAATCCCTGCGGACACCAGGAAGTGCAACTTGAAAAAAATATGCAGCTTTGCTAATGCCTATATCTACGAGGCCAATCTGTGGTCCAGCTACACCTCCTCGTGCAGTACCAGTCAATATAATAGAATCATCCCCGATAAAATCTCCCAGTTTAGGAAGCACTATTACACGCAAACCACCTGCTGGTCCCTCCAATTTAAGGGTTCCCTTAGAAGTGGTTTCCCCATTTTTTGGTTCCGACATAGAAGGATTAAAGGAAAATGGCTGAGTTGGTATACGGTCACAGTGCTGCCGCCTTCTTGTGTATGTCACTCCAAATAATGCTGATGACTTTTTGGTTCCATTAGAAACAGTACCAGCAGTTTGCTTCTCACTTTTCACCGCACAATTTGCCTCAGTTTCCTCTCCACCCTTAGTACCAGCAGTTTGCCTCTCACTTTTCGCCGTGCAATTTGCCTCAGTTTCCTCTCCACCCTTTTGGTTTTTGGACCGATAACCGAGACACTTCTTGACATCAATTCTCAAATCATTGATACCGGATAAGAATCTGAATCTTTCTAAGTCCTCCTCCTTCATGTAGGATGTAATCGGGTCTTCGATAGGCACAATCCCCTTGACAATTTCATGGCTTTCAGAGTATTTTTTATGGCCATGAAATTTCAAAGGGAAAAAACTTGTAAATTGCCTACAGTCCTCATGTGAACCTAAGCTAGGCAAATGCAATCTGCCTTTTAAATACATATAAAACATATCAGGTTTCAAAACCAAGCTTGGGTTGGCCTTTCTAAGGAGATAATAATACAAACTTTCTAATTGAGAAATGCTGAGAAACGATGTCCCCAGGTTGTTCAAGGTGTATGGTGGCAATCTATTTGCTAATCTCTGAAATGAAGAGCATCTCGGGTTATCAGAGTATACATCAGGACCTAAGTAAGTGCCTACAATGAAGTTAAGCAAGAAAAGTTGATCACTGAATAATTCATTGCCCGTCAATTTCGAAGAATTGTTATTCCCCCGCATATCCATGGCTGAAGCTACGCTTCTCGCCTGTACGAGAAAGTGTGCAAGAACTAACTGTCATTAACTATTTTGAATGTTGCTTTAATAAAGGTTTAAGCAAATTAATTATGCTTCCTAATCCAACTTCTTAATAAATCAAAGAATTGAAGGAAATTGACTTAATGATACCCATTTGCATCCAACCAGCCATCAAGAATGTTGCTAAATTTAAACTCAATTTCCTGATTAATGCTACTGCTAATCCACTAATTCACCTCAGATTAAGACCTCCGTTCCAAAATCAAGTACTCTCTCAACACTAAACTGATACTCTGTTTGGGCTTATGTTCAAACTCTAAGTTCTTAATTATTCCCCTACTGGCTAATTCTACCTATGAAAAGAATGAAAAAACCTTGAAAAAACACAGTAAGCATTTTAGATTAATTTGCTATTATTATCTTAAAGAGCTAAAGAAGCAAATTTTGTTTCTGTAATCAAAATAAAGCACTGAGGGTGAAAGCAACAAAGAGAAGCAATTGTAATTTGTAAACATAACATATTCTTGATTAAATTAAAGGGTACTTCTTCTTGATTAACAACATTTCCCTCGTTCTCTGTGGGTTTTAACAGCTTGAATTAAAAAGATTTAAACTTTACCATTCTCAGTGTCGAAGAAAAAAATTCAAACAGAAAAACGAACAAATGCTGTGATATGCATGTGTATGTATACAATCAAATCTTCAATGTTTAGTAGCATAAAGAATAAGAGGGTGGTTAAACCAGAAATCGGCGACGGCGCTGCAGAGGTCTCCAGTGAGCCTGAGCGATTTAGGAAAGCAGTGACACTGTCCCTTTTGCACTTGTGAAGCCTACAGTGTGTGAGAATTTCCAATTTTTATTTTAGACCTTTTTTTTTTATAATTGTTTCATACTCTGTTTCTTAGTGTACCTGTCAAAAATTGGAACCCAAACCAATCCAAATGTCAAATATCTTAAGACGAATCCAAATTTTAAATTTAAAAATCATTTAAGCATTATTATTATTATTATTGTTTTGGGTTGAATAAGACATAAAGTTATCCACATTGCATGAACATTAACAACTGTAAAGTCATCAAATATGTGTAATGTGATGAGATGCACAATTGTATAAAAGGGATGTTTTGAATTGCATACTTTATTCAATTTGAGGAGCCAAAATATTAATCTTGTCTTTTAGAGGTTTTAGAAAAATTTTGTGATTTGAGTTTTGAAGTCCCACATGTCCATGATGTTGTAGGTTGAAGTCAGGTGGGGACTCTCACATGTTCTGGCATTGTAATATTGCCTATTATCTATATCATTCTGGTTGAATCCATATATATGTTATTCAATTGATATCTAAATTCATGCTATTTTGGGAGATTTTTTCTCTCGTAGATCATGTCCATGTATATGGATTTTTTTACCAATTCATTATAAATGTTGGGTACATTGCAGACAAGTAATTTAATCCCCTACGAGTATAAATACATTTAAAAGAGTCAAGTTGCTCCCAACTTAACTGACCCTCAAACTTGAATTGCTGAGCTATCTGAATCATATTGTTGTCAAGTGAAAGCGACTGACTCAAGTCGAGCTCGTCAACACTGCCCTCTACCTGCTTGTAGGATTGTGTTTTTTCTTTTTACATTGATCAATGTGTAGTAACACCAGAAAGCAAGAAAAGAAAAAGAATTTCAGGGGCTTCTTGATAATCTTTGTTTATTAACAGTTGTCTTCTTGTCTCCAATCTGCACTTCAAAAAGCGTTCTTGCAATTTGAAAAAGTTGGCAACTGAAGCTACGACTTCTGACTGAGATGTGATTCTCGAGAATATGTAAATTCCAAGAGATCCCATGTTCCAAAGTTTGATCCCAATCGAATCTTCGCGGGCTCCATATCCATATATGAATTATGATCCATCAACCTGTCTCCTCTCAAAACGTTACTTGTATTGTAATAACACACTAAAGAATTTCGAATTGGGAAAAAGAAAAAAGAAAAATGAGAACAAAATTATTCTAATCTTGCTATATGGTTAATTTATTCTTGTAACTCAACTTTTCTTTTATTCTCTTGCACAGTAAGCAACTCAAATACTAGAATTATGCGATGCAAGCAAAGAGTGGTCTTGAAGAAGAAAAGAATAAAACATGACATAGATGGACGGTCGAGATTGAATCTTTTAGTGGCATTTGGCAGATCCATGAAAAAGTAAGGTTTGATTGATTGGTTGGACCCGTCAAACCCAATGATTTCAAATGCTGATCAACTCAGATTGCTTTGTACAGAGGGAACTCTTTTCTCTTTCGATTCTTGAGTCAGATTCTTGAATCTTGAGCTTATAATAAGCCCATTTCTCAATACAGTATTAACGGTTTTCTTCTTAGTTTATGTGTCTGTCTTTGATAAAGCAAAGAGACAAAGAAGCAGAACCCAAAACTTTAATCACTTTGCATGTCTTCTTCTGGTATATATATATATGGGCCTGACACTCCTCCACTGCTCATATCATTCCTTTTGTAGCTTCTCATTCTTTCACTTGACTGCTTCTGCAAATCATCCTATCTCTTCATATTCTTCTCCAATCCAATCAGTCTCTCATGGAGGTACTTGTTTATTATTATAAGTTGGAAATTCTTGAATTCATTTTGGGTAATATTTAGTAACGATGTGATGATTGTGTAGAGTGTTGAATTGAAGGTAGAAATGGTGGGCATACATGAGAAAAGACTAAGGAAATCTCTCTCCAAATTAAAAGGTAATAAACGTAATGTTAATGAAAAGGGAGAGCTACGTCTACATTTATAGTTAATGTGTTACTTATTTGGCATGCAGGAATAGAGAAAGTGGAAGTGGATGTGAATAGGCAGAAGGTGGTGGTAACAGGATATGCACATAGGAATAAAATACTCAAAGCCATAAGAAGAACTGGTCTTAAAGCTGATTTTTGGTCTGCACAAAATGAACTCCTCAATGCTTATGCTTGCAATGCTACTTATGGAAGCTTGAGATTTAACAATTTCAATTTCTTCTGATGCTAAATTTTTCCTCAAATAGGGAATATGTAGTAGAGGAATACATGCTATACCAAAGTTTATGCTTCTTTGTGTCTTTTTCATACTTTTTGGCTTTTTCAAAAGGATGTTCAATGATGATATTGATATTGATATACATTCTTCATATAGTGTAAAATAGAAGAATCCTAAATTTTCTTCTCTTTTTTCTTTTCATTGTCATTGTTTTCATTTTGTTGCAAGAGGGGACTGATTATTTATTTTATTGAATGGTGTTCTCTCCAAGTGTTAAATGTTGTCATTAAGACATAGTCCAATAACAATATGTATGAGCAAGGCTGGAGTTCTGAATTTTGACAACTCTAAGTTTTTTTTTTTTTTTTTTTTCAAAATCTCCTCTTAAATTGTCTGTATTAACTCTCAAATTAAAAGCAATTCCAATATTTATTTTGTGTATAATTTATAATCCAATTAATGGAAATTTCATTTTTTTGGAAAAAAAATTGACCCCTATCCTTTGATGATTTTTCTAGTATCATTCTATTATTTTAATATGATCTATTGTACTTCTGAACTATTTAAAATTGACCTTCCATGCCCCTACCACATCACTTTCAAGGTTTTTTACTAAACAGTCCCTGAAAAATTATGCAAATTTTGATTGAAAAATTATCCAAATGGTCAATTATCCTCATTCTTACTCAAGTTTCAACAATGGCAGATGAACCAATCGGGTAATTTTCAATTCCGATAATAAAATATACAATTGAACATGCCAAATCAAAGTTCTCACAATGAAGATTCCAAATATGTCTTCAAATCCATCGTCCACACCGTAATACTTTAAAAAAATGGAAATGAAATTTTGAGTCATCTTTACCTAACTCATTTCAAACTTAATCTTCTGGAAAATACATATACCAATTAAAAATAACATTAAAGTGAATTGAACGATGGTTTTAGATTTCAAAACCACCAACTGAAGGTAAAGTAGTGTAAAAATGAGAAAAACAATAGTTCATAGGCACAATAAATCACATTGAAACGAAAAAGTGCTACTAGATAATTCCTGCAAATAATAGGACACAATTATATATTTGAAATCTAAAACCACAAAACTTTTAATATGGGTATCCAAAATTCTTGTTTGAATTTTTCATTCTTTTATAGTAGTCATTCTCTTCTCGAGACTTTGAATTTTATATATTCACTTGTTTCATTTAGTTGTCAAACCATTATTTGTGAAAAATTATCAAAAAGGTCTTTCCACCATAGAGGTATCCCATGATAAAGATGAATATTTATGTAGAGACCAGTATATAAAATTATTATTTATATAATGACTAGTATATAAAACTTTATTTTTATATATATTCATATAGTTGTAGTTATTTATATATTGATTACTATATAAAATCATTATTTATATAGTGATCAGTATATAAATATCAATTTTTACATATTGGTTGTTTTATTATATACTAATTTATATATTTATTGTTTGTTTACATGCTGAATTTTTATATTGTTGCTCAATTAGATTTAAACATATATAATAATTTATATATATTTATGTTGATTTACATATTTTTACTATATAAATCCAATATTTATATACTAATCATTTGATTTTTACATATTCATTTATATATAAAGTTAATATTTATATATGGACTAGTATATAAATATTAATTTTTTCATATTAATTATTGATTCATATATACTTAATTAATATTTATTCAAATATAATGGTGAATTCTATACTGCTTAGTATATAAAATTCATAGTTATATAATGACCAATATATAAATATCAATTTTTACATATTGATTATTTTGTTTATATACTTATTTATTTAGTATGTAAATTTGAAATTTATATAGTGATTAGTATATAAATTTAGTATTTATATAGAATTTATCCATTCCTGAACCGCTTGAACCGTCTGTCAGTTAACCACAAATTTAATTGAAAATTTCAGTTCGGACCGCCAGTTAATCGCGGCCCACCAATCTGGCGATTCAGCGCGCTAGTTCCGGTCCTTACCTACCCCAACCTGTGGCCTAACGGGCCGAGGCCCAGAACCGGCCCGTGGCCATCACTATGCTCCTCGCACCACAACCGTGTTTCTATTTTTTTGATAAAAAGCTGACAAGATGCATGAACCTAGGGCTGCAAACGAGCCGAGCAGTTCATGAGCGACTCGGTGTTCGCTCGATAAAAGCTCGACTGGAGCTCGGATCGATAATAAACGAGTCGAGCTTGAGCTGAATATTCAGACTCGTTTAATAAACGAGCCGAGCAGTTCGGCTCGCGAACAGTTCGTTTAAAAAAGCTCGCGAGTAGCTTGTTTGATAGGCTCGCGAGCTGCTCGTTAGATACGCGCGAGATTATCAAAATGACGTCGTATTGATACCAAACTAAAAAATATGATTCAGCCAATCTACCCGCATCCCCACTTTATTTTTTGCTATTTCATTTCTCCTGTTATTTCCATTTTTTCATTGAAACAACATTAAAAATGAATTTTCTTAATTTTTGACTAACTTTTAACAAGTTCGAACACGAGCTCGAATAGTAGGAAACGAGCTCTAACATATTTGTGAGTTAAAACTCGAGCTCGAGATGAGTTCAAATTCAAGCTTATTTGCGAGCTCGAGCTGAAATAACAACATAAAACAGCCAAACTCACGAGTCTCAAAACAAGTCAAGCTCGCGAGTCTCAAAACGAGTCAAACTCACGAGCCGAGCTTGAGCTCGAGTTCGTGGAATTTAACACGAGCTCGAACTCGTGAAATTTAAAACGAGCTGGATTCGAACTTCACAATACTCGACTTGGCTCGGCTCATTTGCACCCTACGTGACCCTAACTTATTTCCTCACCAAGGCAAGGCATGGGCAGATGGCCTTGCTAAAGGGTGATTTCCAAGGGAGGAGTTAAAAATTTGAAGGTGGACAGATTGGTGTTCAATATTCAAATTGTGGACAAATATACGGAGCTCGCATATGCCAAATGCGAACTCCTAATTTTAATTAGTAGTTCGCATTTGTCAAATG
>CANUEY010109005.1:0-10516 GCA_948099555.1 Croton setiger
TATATATATATATATATATATATATATATATTAAATGAGAGGCCCATGCTAATTTACAATTTAATTTATTTTTTAACACATTAGTTAAAAATTGAAATGTTTCTAAAGATAAGCATTGATTGGATATATAAGACATGTGAAAGATTATTCAGAAAGTTTCCTTAAACACTAATATATTGAATATGGAAGCCCATTAAGTTTAACATAGTTGAGAGATGTTATAATATTTATATCACGTGCATTTTTCTTGTGCATTTGAAGTTTAAGCATTATAGAGTAATTTTTTGCATGAATAATAGCCACAAGGAATAGTATTTTTATAAACAAAAAAGGACTTATTTTGTTGATTGCTTCAATAGAGGTACGTTCTCTATTTCCATTTTCCATGCTTATATTTCATTTTATGCAACTGTTCTTCATTTCATTGATTGATCTTTATACTTGTTTTTCTTTATTTCCAATTCCCAAATTTCTTTCTACCAAGATTTATAAAAATTGAGTATTATTATGTTATAATTTTTTCAATTATTGAATAAAAATCTTTATTAGTAAAAAATATTAAGAATGTGTTTATTAATATTTTATTTTATTTATTTATTTTCTTATTGTTGTTGTATATAATCAATGGGTACTATTTTTTAAAAGTACTGATACTTTTTCTTATAAATCCTTTTATTTGAATGTTATATTATTTGATTCATATAATATAATTTAAGATGTTTTTTAATATTTTTATTTTTATTTTTTGCATTGATTTGAGTTTAGGCATAATATCAAGTTTATATACAATGGTTACTATGAATTAAATGAAGGCATACTTTTGTAAATTATGGATAATTAACTTATGTAATATGTTTTCTTTCAAAATTTTTCCTTTTAACTTGTAGGTTTTCAAATCAATTTATTGAATTTGAAAATTTTTATTCATATATTTTTGTTATTGATTGATACAGTTTTCGTCATATCATTTCCAATATAATAATAATTCAAAATGATATACAAAGTTGATTCCAAAAATTTATAATCATAAATTTGTATGTTGATTCCAAAAATTTATAATCATAAATTTGTATATTTGTGTTAAGCTAAATACAAAAACTCACTCATATCTAACTATTGTTATTGTATGTATGTTTGGGTTAAATTAAATAGTAAAAAATAAATAAATTTTTCAATTATACAAAGAATTTTTTTTATTAAGAAATTTTAGAATGATATTTTTGAATTTTTATAATCTAACTCACTTTAAAAATGGAAATTTATTTGTTCCATTTGTAATTTTGGATTTTGTTGCAATATTCTTTTTGTAAAATACAAAGTTTAACTTGAATTGAAATGTAAATACTATTGAGTAATAATAAATGTTCAATAAGAAATAATTGAATTATGTATTAAAAAAAATTTTGTGCTTCGAATTTTATATTTTTTTTTTGAAATTTTTTTGTGAGTGAGCTAGGTTTACAATTGAGAAATAAAAAAACAGGTAATCCTAAATTAGCAAAAATAGAGGAGATGATTGAAAAATTTGTAATATATAATTCGAGTCTCATGAAATAAATTTAATTTTTTTTTTTTTTTTTTTTTTTGTATAGGAATGTAGTTGTAACAAGTTTCACATAGTCAATATTTTTATTATTAGTCATTAAGTAACGATCATGTGTTTTCCATAAATAAATAATTTATTCAGTTGTCGTTAGATAATAATAGTAGTTGTTCGGCCACTTATATTAATTCACTCTGAACTTTCAGAGTTTTTTTTTTTTTTTCAATCCGATTTGAACTTTATCATATGAGTGTTAAAACTAATATTCGTTGCGAATTTGAGTTGGGTGTGTTTAAATTGTAAAACAGCGAATAGCTTTCATAAATAAGTAATATCTAGAAAAATATGTGTATTATGATTTTTTTTAATGAAAATCCTAATTTTCATTTTTGCTATTATGTTAAAATATAAAAGTATAATTAAATTTTTACGGGTATCCAGTCAATCGAACGCATTTATTGTGAGTTTGATATAAATACGGGTATTAAAAATTTAAACGGGTATGAATATGAATATTTTAAATTAAATATTTTACAGGTTTTCATTAAAATAAATAGATTTTGGAAAAGATAAATAGTGAACTCTCTATTATTAGACAGATTTGAGGTCAAACAGATAATTTTTTTAATTTAGTCCAAATCCAATATTAATTTTTTTATTTTGTATTTAACTAAATGCAATGCTTACATCACTTTATTAACTTTATTAACCGTAGTAATAGTAAATGACACCTACTTTTAAATTTTAAGAAAATAGCATATTTTTGATGAGGGCTCTTAAAAAACTAACCTAAACCCACAAAAGAATGGAAAAAAATCATAGATTGAATTAAAACAATCGAAGTCAATAATAAATATATTATATCCACAATGCCCTTTCACATATTTGACATTGTATTTAGCTTTAAGGTAGTATAACTAAAAATATTCTAGTAAATTATAGTATTCATTTGAACTAGCTAGCTCAAAATATTTATTCTTTGTTTTATAAGACATTGATTATTACTTAAACTATTTTCTATTAAATTGGTGAAGGGATCCCTAAATAAAGCTGTGTTATCCCTATGTAATTTATAGTTAAGGGCTAAGTTCTGTATTTGATAGGAAAATAGGGTACCCTTTCACATTTTTGACATTGTATTTAGCTCTAAGGTAGTCTAATTAGAAATATTATAGTAAATTATAGTATTCATTTGAACTAGCTAGCTTAAAATATTTATTATTTGTTTGTAAGACATTGGTTATTACTTGCACTATGTTCCACCATTCTATTAAATTGGTGAAGGGATCCTTAAATAAAGCTGTTCATGATTTCCAATCCAATCCGATCCCTCTGAAATTTATAGTTAAGGGCAAAGCTCTGTATTTAATAGGTAGATAGTAGGGCTGTAAATGAACCAAACAGTTTGAGGTTCGATTCGAAAAAAATTCGATTCGTATTCGAAATTTAAACGAACCGAATTTTCGAGTTCGAATATTTTACGAACCGAACTCGAATCGAATATAACTATTTGCGAACTGTTTTTCGAACACCCTCAAATCAGCATCGTTTTGTATGTATATATATATAAAACGACGCCGTTTTGAAAGTGTTTGAAAAACAGTTCATCGATTAAACGAACTATAATTCGAATATTTGAATCTGTAATCGAATAATAATCGAACTGTTCGCGAATATTCTTGAATATTTGCCGAATCAAATTCAAACTTTTAATTGATGTTCGAGTCGAATACGAATCCAAATTCGAACATCACGAATACCTAAACGAACTCGAACCAAACTTATTACTATTCGGTTCGATTCAGTTGCATATACATTCAAAAAAAAATAATAAAAAAAAAATAAAAGCAACAGCTATACCGTAGTACAAGCTGGTTGGTTGACAATGAATTAGCAGAAAGGCCACTACACTTTGCAGTCTACGCATCGACATTTAATCTCAAAAAGATACTTAAACACAATCAAATCGCAAATGATTTCACTTTGATTAAGATCCCTGCTGCCTGCCTGCGACTAACAAAAATAAAAAAGCTACTAATTCAGGAAAAATAAAACATTTTACACCCACAATAATGTGACAATATCACACATCAGGTCCACAACAGAGGTTCATTCAGAGCACTGTAAATTCTACACTATGCATACTGAATTTGAATCCTCCCCCACCCCTCTACTTAAAAGCTACCTACTCCAACACCTAAGGTTACTCTCACTTTCTCTTCTTAGCAGGTGGCTGGGGAACTTCTTCCTCCTCTTCTTCCTCTTCTTCATCCTCTCCTTCTTCTTCCTCGTCTTCATCCCCATCGTCGTCATCGTCGTCGTCATCATCATCATCACTTCCTCCTTCTCCATTGGCTTCAGGATCATCTTCCGGATCTCCTTCCTCCTCCCCTTCATTCCCTGAGTATTCCTCATCACCATCATCCTCTGGATCATCTACATTATCATCATCGTCGTCGTCATCATCGTCTGTATCACTAGCATCTTTGTTCTCTTCTTCAGGGCGTTTCAACTTGAAAAGTTCATCAAAAGGAAACCTACAATTGGAGTTATGCCTACCATTTTAATCCTATTCTTATTTTCACAAAGATCAATCAGAACTATGAGCACCAAATAATTCTTTTACCTCTCATCCATTGCAGTTAATTCTGAGGATGCATTGATATCATTCAGCAATGATCCAGCCTAACGAAGCAAAATGAATTGCTAAAATTAGTTGAGAAACCATAAATGGTTATCCTATCCTTTATATTATCCAATAAAAAACTGTGTCAAATACCCAAGGTATACAAATTGATACTCGTTCATTTAGTTAACAACAATAAAGTGCAGAGATATGGGTCAGAAATTTGGCAAAACAAACGGTTGACATTAAAATTTAAACAATTTATCCAAACATCAAACAATCAGAAGAGAATCTCAAAGGAAAGATACTTAAAAAAAAAATTTGAAAGATAAACAAGATAAAACAATTTTACATCCTTTTTCCTTTTTTTTTTTGTTCCAGAAGTTGAAAGAAGAGCATGATACTGAAAGCACCCCCAAAAAGGAGTAATCAAATCTATACCAAATAAAAAATTGCCTTCCAAGACCATAATACTGCATTTCCAGCAATTTATTTAAGCTCTTTAAAAGACTGAAGCACTTAAAACCACTGAAAATGTAAAGAAAACAATCAACAAATCAACAAACAATGTTAATGAGATGAATAAATGAAGAGAACAAGTAGTAATCGTTCTTATTAAATTCCGAGAAACGAATGCAATGTAACTAAGACAATATATGCAAACTAAAAACAAAAAAAACAGTGAAAATTTATAACTCGTCTTGGCTATATAGCCTGAAAAATATCTGTTAAAATGGAAGCTCTGAGACCATAATGATTAGGATACAATCTTAAGGAAGCCAATAACTATGGACAAAAACAACCTAATCGATAGAAATCCAATCATTACGGACAAATAATAACAGCAACAAGGGCATTTCAGACCCAAACAACTGAGAAAGCCCCATAGAAAACTAGAAAAACAATTAGCGATTAGTCAATCAAGAATTAAAATAATGCAGTAAGTTCCAATAAAGTTCCACATAACACAGAGTATAGTGTCAGTCACCTTACTAGCTAAGACCAAATATAGTCTTCCCCAAAAGAAATACATCACAAAGCCACAGTTAATAGAGATTTGAACACACAAATAGTAGTCAAACTCCTTTTCACTCACAATACTGAAACAACAAAACCCTAATTGCCAAAACCCGTACAATACCCACAAACAGAAGAAAATTAACCCACAACCCAAGAACAAAAATTGGGTAAAGACACCTAAAACCAAAGAATAATGGCGAATGGAACAACAACAAAGTAGCTCGAGAAGTCAAAATACACAACTTATTAACGCAGTAGGGAGACTAATTGACAATATAAAGGGATTAACGAAATATATACCACAAAAAGTAGACAGGCAAGAGACTTCCAAGCAGTAACAGCAGCCTCCACCACCATAGTTTCCATAGCAGAGCATGCCCACGAGGTCCTCTCCAAGGAACTAACACTACCCACCTCCATTGCTAGAAGAAAAAGCTATTATAACAACAAAAAACACAACCCAATAAAATCAGTAGATGAGTTAAAGAAGAAAAAGAGAAGAACTTTCGAGTTTTGAGAGAGTTTAAGAGAGAGAGAGAGAGAGAGAGAGAGAAAGAGAGAGAGGGAGAGAGCGAGAGAGGAGAAGGACCTGATTGGCTTTTTGGGGTCTGGATCCGGTTAGGGTAAGCACTAGGGTATGGTCCGATTTGGGGTTTTGTCAATCAAATTGCTATTAACAGATACCGTTTCTTTTATTCCAGGCAGTGTAAGTTCCACAATTTACTAATTCGGGGCATCACTAGTATTGGAAATAGTTTGTTTAATTGTTCCAATTTTTTACATTATTTACAAAATAACTTAATGATCTTATCGTAGTTATACATGTCTGCTTTTCTACACGCTCATTAGTTATAAATAATAATAATATAAATTAGTAATTATACTAATATAATTTCGTTCAATCTCTATCTACAAATTATAATTGGCCTCTAGCAAAATGTTATGACTACTCAATTAATATAAGGTTGTTTTGTCCAATTAAGTCTAATAATAGTACATGCATTAATCTTTTTGTCACACGATATCTAGTTTGAACATAAGTCATGGCTAGTGTCATACTTATATTGTCCAAACTCATAATTACTTGATTCTCCAAGTAGACTGATAAAACAAACGAAAATGATCACATTATCAATTCATTTGAGCATGACATGCATTTCACAGTCTCACTCTCTCAAAGAGAGGAACAAATTCTATCTTGATTGCTCAATATCCTCTATATGATTTCTATCATGTTTGATCATAACCTTTATGATTATCCAGTTATGGATAACGTTTCATTATATCAAAACATAACAGTCTTCATGTTGGAAACTATGACAATCTTAAGTCAAAAGATTAATTTATCACTATCATGAGATTCACTTATGACACTAACTCATATAGTGATCTCAAGATGGGTCTATCCAACACTCTGTTCTCTAACAAGTATTCATGAAATTGATTTGTATCACCATACACATAATCATCTTATGATTATCGAATCAATACTCATACTAGTTATAAATTATGATTATCTCTATAACAATAATAAACTAGGGATATATATATCATTAATTTGTAACATGCAAACAAATAATAGTGATAATAAAACCTCTTTGTTATTAATAAAAATGAATAACATAAAGGTCCAAATGTGGTTGGAATATGGATTCTTCGCCTAAAATCTCTCTAAGCAATATGCATGATCGTATCATGCTCCGAGGTTCAAGGGGTGCAGTTACAAATTTCCACTTAGAAATAGAAACAAAAGTTTATATGAGGAGATTACATTCTGAAATTGAAAAAACTAGATAATTTAATTACGTGAAGCTGGATGTTTGCTTTCGAATGACTTAAGCATCAAAGTATTTTACTAGCGCAGGCTCACAAGTGAATATGATCGAAGCAGGTTGCCTAGTTGGTTTTGGTGCCGTTTATGGGAAAATAAGATATCACGATTGTGACACCCCAAACCTTAACCTACGTCGTGCCGACATCATTACATGCATTTCGGACATTTTTAATTAAAATGCATTATCATTTGATATGAAATATGACATGAACATGGATTATATGTTTTGAATATGATAATATATGATTTGAATAAGAGAAACAAGTTATGTTATAGGCTCGTTTGTCGTTGAAAGACACAAACGGAGGTAATTAGGGTTTTCGAACCCGCGCGATCGGAAAATGCTGAAATCGCGTAAAATATGAACCAAATGAATTTGATATTTTAATATATGTTTATTAATATGTCTTAAAGAGTTTTGGGTAAGTGAAGAAGAAAAGAAAAAGAAAGAAAAAGAAAAGGAAGAAAGAAAATAAGAGAAAAATTAAGGAACCATAGGTAAATTTTTCCATTCAACTGTTTTGACATGTTTTTAGGTTGCATAGTGATTTGAAGTGTTAAATTGGTTAGAATAGGGCTGGAATTCGTGTGAGAAGATGAACAAAATTCTGGGTAGAAAATCTAAGTATAGAGGCAGTTTTGAGGCTGCTACTTTGGAGGATTATAACTTTCACTTGGTGACGCCTATGTGAGCTTTGGTTATATGGGTTTGTAGAGGGTATGTTTGTCTAGAGATCTGTCATTTTATTTTGCCATAAAACCACCGGAGGTGGCCGGAAAAGTTGCTGGAAGTTGGGTTGAGAGTTAGGCAGATTCTGGGTTCTGGGTAAGCAATGTTGAGGAGCCAACTTTGAGGGCTTGTATCTTTTGATCTAGAGGGTTTCTAGGAATTTGGCTCCGATGGTTAGCTAGAGGGTGTGTCGAGGAAGAGAAAGGTGGTCATATTTGGCCCGAAAGCCACCGTAGGAGGACGTACGGTCGTCAGGAAGTAGGCTTGAGAGACTGGTTTCTCGGCAGGAAGGCAGGCGGGACAGGCGGCTGGCACGCGGGTCAAAACGACACCAAGGGCATGCGTTTTGATCCAGGTGCGTGAGGCACGCAGAGGGGGCTGTGGGCTGGCTGAAACGACGCCGTTTTAGTGAATTCTGTTTTTGGTGTCTGGATTTTGGTAATTCATGTTTTAAACCCCTGAACTTTATATGTTTTTGCAAATAGGTCCAACAGAATGAATTTTGAGTTGTTTTCAATTTAGTCCAACAGATTTAAATTATAAAAATTTCAATTTGACCCCTGTAGTTACTGGAACATTTCAAAATTGCCCTTCTGAGAAGATTTGGTAACTCTGGACAATTACATTTTGGTCCCTCAATTTTAATTATTTGCACTTTTGACCCGGAAACTTTTATAAATTATTTTTTAGCCCTTCAGCCTAATTTCGACGTCCTGAATTTGTTTTTGACGTCATAAATTTATTTTGAGATCGTGTTGAGGTTGAAAATCAAGATTTAAATGTTGGTTAAAGAATTTAAGTATGAAATTGGTTTTAATTATTTTGTTTGGTTTATTTAAAGATGGTTTTGGTTTTAATGATTATAATTATTATTAATTATAATTATTATATAATAAATAGAGATTGTTAATTATTTTTAATATGTTATTAAATGATTTTAAAGTAGAGATTTTCAGAGATTGAGTTTTAAATCATAGTGTTGACGCTCAATTTTTGCCCAAAATCCAAAAATAAAAAATAATCAGTAAAAATATTTTAAGCTCGACAAATCCCCAAACTTCCCAATTTCCGAATCAATTTTCGTCTGTTCTCCTTCCCTCTTAAATTTTTCGGCCTCCCAAAAAAAATATATATAGTTAATAAATATATTTTTGTTTTCTTTATATATATTAATTTTAGATTAATTTAAATGAATATTTTTATTGATTTTAATTTTTAATTAAAATTATTTTTGTATATATTTTGATTTTTATAAAAAATTGGAAAAATTAATAAGGTAGGTTTAATTTTTAATTTGACATTTTTACTTACTTTATTTATTATTATTATTATTATTATTATTAAAAAAAAGAGAAAAGAAAAGAAAAAGTTTAATTCTGAATCGAACCAAACTGGTTCGGTTCAGAATTAAACTGGTTTGAGTTGATTTAAGTTAAATATATATATATATAAAAAAAAACAAAAAAAACAGGAGGATAAAAGGAGCCCATGCCGTGATTAAACGAGAGGAAGCTCTCGACGAAGCAAACAGAAGGCTTCGTCGAGGCTCGACTGAATGAACGAGACCAGCTCAGTGAACTGTCCAGGTTCACAAGCTTCTGAAGAAAGTTCCCTTCGATAGGGTCAAAAGTTTCTGACAACAATCGAAGCTAGAAAAGACAGAAAGAGGAAGCTAGAAGGAGGCTATGAAGTCTCGAAGACAGGCGTGCGCAGAAAGCATTCGAAGCAGAGATGACTGGAGGGCTACTGTTCTAGAAGGGGACGTGGCCATTAAGGGAGCCACAAGTGAATCCTTGAGGAACAAGGATGAGCAAAATAAAAGGAAAAGGAGCTCGACATAAGAGGGGGTTGGAGAATTTTGGGAGGGGAAGAGGAGAGAACTCATACAAAATATGTAAGTTTCGTTTCCTCAGATTCTGCTTTCTCGATCCATTGAACTTCTGTAAATGGAGGAGTTTATGATTTAGGGATTTTAGATTGGGAAGATTCGATTGAGAGTGTTTTGTTGTAATTTGAGTATCCAAACACTTGAATTAGATTAGGAATTTGCATTTGCTGTTGTAAATCGATACAACAATATAAAGATTTCTGGATTTGATCGAATAAAAGATCGAAAGCTTGGATAATCACTGAGGTATTCCTTTTTTTTATTTCTGTTTATTACTCCAGTTTCATTCTTCATCAATCCTTTACTGTTTTCATCTTTGCTTCGTTTCTGTTTAATATGTCGAACCATGTATGGGAGCCAGATTGAGCTCCGGCGTTGCTTAGTTTAAGTATTTGTGCTTGTTCTTTATTTTGTTGTTGTTGCTGGTGTGTTGATCTTTCCTTCTATTTCAATATCCTGCTGTCTGTACGAATTCGATTAAAGGTGGCTAGCTTGCTTATGTTTTTGGTTGTTAAAATCTCTCGATTGTTATTGATGTTGCAACAAAGTCTGCTGCAGAGCTGTCTTAAAAAGATTATTAGAACTGATTTAGGATGACTTCGATCCCTTCTGGTTTTTAGGATACATGTCAAATATTTGTTGCCTGAGAATTGAATAAATATTCTGCATGGTTGTATTCTTTTTGGCATGTAAAATGGTGGTGTGCTTACTGATTTTGTGTGTTGATTTTACTGCCCAAATGTTAGAACAACATGCAAAATGTTTACTGTTTCCACATTAATCCAGATTTTAAGTTGATAATAATCCATGTTCTTGTAGTTAGAATAATCATAAAAAAATGTGTTGAAGCATTTGATGTGTGATGACTGCTCTCA